>MU695054.1:29718-52041 GCA_026770625.1 Nicotiana glauca | reverse complement strand
CGTCCTTTAATTGGAAAAACTCTTTTTTATTATATCCTTCGCGGGGTGTAAGCGCCGTAAAAAGAGGTGTGACAGTCAGTAGACAGGAAATTAGTGTCAAAGAATCTGGACCATAGGACATGGATGCTCAGAAATGCACCATTAAGATAGAAATCAAGAAAATTTGACTTAATTTTCAGCTTTTGTTCTCAGATATTTTAGCTTAGGTCATGACAGTAAAAGACAAAAGTTTGTAAAATTTGTTGCATGCATATAACTATTAATTGAGGAACGTAAATCTTCTACTAGATAAAATGTATGTTGGGTAAAGGAAATGAAGAATGATAACCTTAAGAGGAATAGTCTGATATCAAATGTTTAATCTGTTTGTGTATGAGGACAGATAAGGCATGATTTGTTTACTACCAGAGTATCTTATTGTCCAGCATATGAGAAGTGAATAAATCATCTCGTATTTCTTTTCCGATTGCTGATCCGCCATATCTGCCCTGTGTCATAAGTTCCTACAGATTCTAGATCACTCTTCCATAGTTAATTCTTGTAATTTTCAACCATACTTAATGTGATTCATAAATTATCTTGTACAGATTCTGGAAGTATGCCTGTATCTGTCAAATTACCTCTACTTGTGGTAGGCTGTGGGTATATATATTCTGATCAACTAGCAAAACTACAACAATATATCATACAAGTCTCCTCAAAATTGCTCCAGCTACTAATCCTCCTGAAAGGCTGTCACATGTTCCTTTTCCTCTTTCTTGATCATCTTCCTCAATTGACTCCACAAGACTCCAATGACTGTGTTGGAACTTCAAACACAGAGGTGTTTAATGTAACCTCCGTGCAATAAGATTCTAGAGGAAGAGATAATTGTGAAAAAAGTGAAGCCAACCCCCTAAAACTTGTGCACTTAATCTACAAGAGTCGCTAGATATAGGATGGGAGATTATATCTCTCCTTATTATAAGGAGGCCATGGATTTCTCTCCTTATTAAAGAAAGGACAAGTCAACTTCATTATATGTTATATTTTCCATATAACCTGTTAACTTTATCGATTCTGTTCTTATTCCATGACTCTATTGCATGTGTTATTATTCTATCCCCTCAACTACTGACTAGAGGATAGTTGTATAAGGCTAGAAAGTGTAGACTTTAGTATACCAATTACTATTTTATTTAATTATACCATTTACTTGGTATTGTTATTTGTTAGTAACTAGTATCTTCCTTTATTGCTCGCATTCATCTCTCTAGAAATCTTTTTGCATGTACATATCTTTTATGGAAGCTAATCCTTTAAATAATGGAAATTTGATATCTGGTGTTCTTCATTTTATGTGTATTCTCCTCTTTTAGAAGGATATGCTTCCGGGAGCTATGAAAAAGCAAGACTACGTTTTGCTCATGCAGAAACTCTACTTCCATTTTCATTCTTACTTGGGCTCTTTCTTGAAGAATCTGGTGAGTGTTTATCAATAGGATTGTTTTAGGCTTCTACTGCCTCCAGTTTCTTAATCAGTTTTATACACTGAATGTTGCAGAATTTGAACTAATACAAATAGAGGAGACGTTGCAATTCCCTCCTAAGCCTCCTGCAAAGAGAAACTGGTGGGGAAGTATAGTGACACCTTTTGCTGGAAATAACATGTTGGTCCTTTACAGCTGCGTGTCAAATAACTCAAGCAAGTAATTTGTGAAAGTGCTGCACAATGAACATCCGATTCCTATTCCAGTGAGTTTTTTTATCACATTCTTTTGAACATGAACCATAGGTTGTTTCACCATATTATTATTCAATATCATTGCATTTTGAGCGTCCTTAATAATTTGTTCGATGTGAGGAGTATAAAAATGAAGTGTTGGAACATCTCCATCAGTTACCATTTAAACCTTTCCTTGTCATTATACAGTTATTTAACTGATTTAACCATGTAAGTTTTTGCCATTTAATGACCTTTGAATCTTCTATTCTAGGTATTTGGATTTCAATAAGTTTAGATTTCCAATGTTTGCAATAAATTGGTCTACTGATGTTTGGTAATATTGAGCTTGTTTTTCAATATACAGTGAATAACATGTAATTAAATTAAGATTTCCACTTTCTGCGATGAATCTGTCAGCTGGTATATGGTAAAATTAATTATGTTCTCTACTTGTCTACATTTTGATAGCTTCCAACTTCAATTTTGTCCAGGCACAATTAATTGACGATCTTTTATATGTTGAACCAAAGAAATATTCTCAATTTGAGCATCAGAGTGTTAAGAATAACTATAATTTTCTAAAGTTTTCTTCATGTTTTACTGGCATCCTTAGGTCATCCATGATGTAGATCGGCAGAAGGTTCCTGTGCGTTTTATTATTACAAGTGCTGGATTAGTAGGATCTGATGGTCCTACACAATGTGGGGCGTTTGATATAGCATTTATGTCTTGTTTGCCAAACATGATTGTGATGGCTCCTTCTGATGAAGTTGAGCTTTCACATATGGTTGCAACTGCTGCCCTTATTGATGACCGGCCAGTTTGCTTCCGCTACCCTCGCGGCGCCCTTTTAGTGACAGACCATTCTTCTAGTAGTGAAATTCCCATTGAGGTAATATTTCGTCAAAGACATCTAGAAAAGTTCTGAATCGTTCATAACAAAATAGTTTAGAGCAGGTTTGGTATGCATTGTTAACCGTATACTTTTACTTTAAGTTATGTGACATATTTAAGTAGTTTATCCGAAAATAACTTGTTTGGATAACATGATCAGTCTACATAAAATAATCAAAATAGCCCTTCGTGTTTGAATTTAATTAGTTAGAAATTTAGTCCACCTTGCTTGAATATTGCATTTATACACTTTTTATTTGGTGATCGAGGAGCAGGTTGGCAAAGGGAGAATACTTATAGAGGGTAAAGATATTGCTTTACTTGGCTATGGTTCCATGGTACAAAATTGTCTTAGAGCTCAATCTCATCTTTCGAAGCTTGGTGTTGAAATGACTGTCGTTGATGCAAGGTTCTTCAAGCCCCTTGACATAAAGCTACTTAGACACTTATGAAAAAACCATTCCTTTCTAGTTACAGTCGAGGAAGGCTCTATAGGAGGATTTGCTTCAAATGTTGCACAGTTCATGACTCTATTGCCTGTGTTATTCTGCTATCCCTTCAATTCAAAGGTATTTGACTTTACTAAAATACTTCATAGATGAGACTATACATACTTTTGGGACATTAATGAAGAAGATTCTTGCGATTTTGCTTGTGTCCCTTTCTGGTTATGGACTTTTAGTTTCATAACCTCGCAAACTATTATCAACTTTGTTGTTTGGCAACATTTACTTCTTATTGACATAGTTATTTTATAATTTCAGGTCATATAGTTTAGCGGGTGGAAGATTTCAATATGACGAAGAGTTTCAGAGATTATTTGAAGATTGTTATTTGTTAACATTAGTTATATAATGACATTAGCTATTTACTTCAAACAATCTGAGTTATTTTTTAAGGTTTTGTGATATTAATATTTTGGATTAGTACTTCCTTTTGTTTGTTAAGATTTAACGAGATATACTATAGTTTTAAGCATTAATATCAATATGTTTTGTTATTTGTATTATTTTTTGGTCGAATGTAGTACATATTATTAATAGTGGCTAAACTTACCGTTATAGCTTGTGAATTTTAGTGCTAATTTAACAGGATTAAGACGTTTATACAGGGATATTGTAACCATTATATTTCTATTAAAGATGATTTTTAGCGGCAATTTAATTGACTTTACTATCCATTAAAATGGACACTAAAGGGGCATACTAATACGTTTTTAGAAGAGATATTGTTGCCACTTTAATTGCCACAAAACAATTACCGCTAAATGTATGGATTTTTAGCGACAAATATTTTGAATTTAGCGGCTATAAAAATGGACGTTAAAGGTGCATTATTAGTCATTTTTAGAATGGGTTTAGCAGCCATAATAATTGCTGCAAACAATTGTCGTTAAAGCAGATGAGTTTTAGCGGCAATAAGTCATACCTTTTACTAGCTTTTGGCAGAAATGACGCTAAAGGATTTATCGACCCCGGCATCACCGGCTAAAGATCAATTGCCAATAAATGATATAGTGGCTATTGTTATTGCCGCCAATGCTATTTTTTATTGCTGTCAAAGACCTTTTTATAGTAGTGGATTCGAGGGAAAGGGAGTAGAGATTGGTGAAGAGGAGGTGATGGGGGTTCGATGGTATTCATTTGGGGGCGATTGAACGATGACCGCCGCCGTAGGCGATTTCTGGCGGGCGGCAGACGATGACTCAGGGCGGAGAAATCAGAAACGGTTAGGGGGGTTCTGAGAGTGGGGGGGGAGTAGGGCGTTAGGATAATTATATACCAAATGCTCCTAAGTTCTCAGTCGTCCGAACTCTTTACCTCGACGGTTGAGATCAACTCGAACCAAAACGGGGTCGGTTTTGAGGAGGGGAGGATTGGACCGGGTTGGACAAGGGTTTGGGTTGGAAATATGGGTATTTTGACCGGGTAATTAGTGAATTTAGTTTGGGCTGGCCCAAATTCGGATCTTTTTTATTAAGAAGCTCAATTTTTCTATTTTCTTTTCTTTTCCTTCCATTTCTTTTTTTTTTTCATTTCATTTTCAGATTTTATTTTAAAAATAAAATTAAAAATAAAATCCAAAACCTGATTTAAAATCAAAACTAACTAATTAATTTTCTCAAAAATTAATTAAGTCCTAATTTAAAAAGAAAATCATGATAAATTCAAAAATTAAAAGTTAAAAATGCAAAAATGAACTATTTTTGGTATTTTCTTTCATTCTTTGTAACATTAATTAAATAATTAACCAAAAAAATATAAAATTGAATCCTAAATGCAGATGCACTATTTTTGTATTTTTTATGAATTATATGCACAGACAAAAATGCACACAATTAACAGAAAATGCCACGAAAATCCTCAGAATTGCAAAAACTTAAAGAAATTATTTTGTTTTTGAATTTATGGGAGTAATTCATATAGGGCAAAAATCACATGCTCACACCCATAACATTTGCCCCAGCGAAAGAAGTTTTTCATATTAACATTATTGATCTTAGCTAAGATCAATAATGTCCCAAGAAAGATTAAATGGGTCGATATATTAGTTACGAAAATTAATTAAAAAATTAATTATAAAAATATTATTAACAACTTAGCATCTAAAATTCTAGAAGAATAGATTTCAAATAGAAATATATATCATAATTTTTATTTTTAAATTTAGGCCTCACGTTAAACTTTGGCTTTAGGTCACAAATGTGATTGAGTCGTCCCTGATGATAAGATCTACCTTATCCGATCGATTTGCTTTTTATATGTTTAAAGAAAAAGCGCCAATAGCGTGCGAAATATTTTTTTGCTTATTATATAAATATATAGGTACATTGGTGAATGCGTATATAGTTTTCGAAAGTTTAAAGGAAAACGTGTAAGGTGAAATTGCATAATTCCTCTTTAAAGACTATAACTCCGCATATGTCTGATTGTTTTTCTTTCCAAATAGATGTATACATATATTGTTAATGTCAAATTCCAGTAATGGAACAGTAGCTTCCTCCTTCGCTGAGCTGAGAATGCAACAACAACAATGGCGGAAGCTCAATCCTATGGATTCAAAGTCGTTCGATGAGAGGAGAAGAATATTCTGGAAGAAAATTTTGCTATCATTTATTTAAAAACTCAGTAAAACTAATGGGACTCCACCCACTACATACAAGTATGAAAAGAGAAGGAGCTAAGCTAACCAACTAAGAGTTAACCTGACAAACTAACTGGCAGCTAACTGACATTTGTCCAAACTGACCACTAACTAACTCTCTCACTAAGCTAACAATGATACACTTACTATACATAAACAAGTGAAAAATATAATTATTCTTAACAGTTAACTTAAAGAAATTCAGGTCACACATTAGAAATACTACTATGTTAAGTCATCACGAGGGAAAGGATGATGAAAAGTTATTATTTTCAACTTACTGAACATATAGAATACTTCATAGAATTTTATAGATCCTTAATATAATTACAAATTTATCCACCTGAATTTTACTCAAAAACAAGGATAAAACTCCGTTGAATTATTGGTTCGCTCAACTTTTTTAATCGTAGTATACACGTGCTCCAAATGCGTACTTCAACTTTCGAGAAAAAAATGTAAAGTTGAATGATCTCATTTACTCCTTTCGTCTCATATTATTTGTCATAATTTTCTTGTACACGCCACTTAAGAAAAATTAATTAGGATTAAATTTTGACTAATTTACCCTTATTCATGTCTTTATATTTAATCTTTCTTCATTAGTATTTGAACAAAATTAGGTGTTTGTAGTTTTCAAGGATAATTATTAGTAAGGGTAAAAAAGAAAAAAGATAATTAATTTTGTCTTGAACTTCTAGAGTAACAAATAATTTGAGATAACTATTTTTAGTAACCACGACTATTAATATGAGACGGGGGAGTATATAATTACATGTCATCCTCCTTAATTTCATCATGTTTAATCAAAAAGTGTTAAGCCTTTTGTTTAACTAATTAATGAAGAAAATAGAGGATAAATCCTAGCCAAGAATAATTAACTGCAGATCTAAATATAATGAATAAAAGAATGAGACATAGCAAAGCTTTTAGCTCGATTCAAGATTATTAAAAGACATCAACCATGATAATAAACTTACATCTTTGGAGTATCGTCCCGTAATATAAGAGCAAAGAAGGAAAAGAAGGAATGCCATTGAGGACTATGAGATCCATATTTATTGATTTGACAATCATAATTACAGAGGTTTTTCTTCCCTATCTAAACCTTTTCATTATTGTTCTCCTTCTGAGAGAGAGAAAAAGGCCCCTCCCTCTTGTCTTCTCATATCTTATATATATTGTCAGTATTCCCTTTTTTCCACCAGTCCTTAACCAGAGGGCCTTCATTCCCTTGACTGTACTTCACGTCGTCTCCCTCAACTACTATGACATTTTCTTGCCATATGGGCTTCTTGAGGGCACAATCTCGGCGGTGGATGAGGTATTTGTCGTTATTACATCTAGTGGGTACGACCACGACTCTTACCACTCCTGTTAACGCTAATCAATGTGTGGTCAAATTTTGACCCATATGGTTAGTCCCTCCAACCATTGGGATCGCCTATGGGCGAGCTCGATAGGCAGACCCTGTTGATTCCAAAGTGGAAAAATTTGAACGCTCTATGCGAGGAGCGAGAATCTCATGGCGAGGTAGCGATGTGATGCTTCGAGAATCATGTTGGACCGTTATGTCATTTCAAGACTGAACCGTCATGTCAGTTCAGGGTGTCATCAATATTTCCCATGCGTCATTATGTCGCATGTTTTTCATATATTGCGTTGTTTCTAGTGCCCTTTCCGTTTTCTAATAGGCGACTCTTGGATTTTCCGCTTAGGGAATTTATGTCCCTATAAATAAGGGGGAGCTCCTCATTTGAATGTTATATTTTTCAATTGCTTAAGAGAGAATTTCACAAGCCTTCTCCTCTTTCCTTAGTCTTTCACGTCTCTTGTTCCGCTAGAATTTGTAGTGACCATCGTATTTCTTGTTCATCATCCTTGCTTCTTTAGACCAAAGAAAATAAATGGCCAGTATTTCTTCCTATTCCAATAACACTTTAGGTGCTCCAGTGCCGGAGACTGACACATCCTTTCTTCAAGAGGGAGCGGAGACGTGTAAGATGAGGGATTTCCGACGGCGGATGAGCTGGTTCCCCACCCGGGGAAGGCGAGGACCGATTTTAACAGCCCTTCCAAAAATGAACCGGAGCCCGTACCTTCCATGATGGATGCTGCGACGATCACCGCGTTCAAAGCCAAATGGAAGATTCCCGACTATATTGAAATGGTGCGGGGGGAAGGGGGTAAGGATATAGCGCATTTACATCGCCTGGGATACTGCGCATTTTACGCGTATCCTTTTATCGTGGGGGTACACACTTCCCCTCCCTTCTTTGGTGGTTGATTTCTGCCATTTTTATGAGGTGTGCCCGACTCAACTCTCCCCCTATGCGAATAAGCTCTTTCTCATGCTCATCCAATACGCAGAGCTGGCCGATCGAGGAATTTCTCTAGGACATATGCTCCACCTCTTTGCCCCCCATTTTCTTTGGGGCACAATGATTCACATACGCCATCGAGGAACCAAGAGCTTGGTGGTGAAGATGGATGACAAGACCAACCGCCGCTTCTGGGAAAACTACTTTTACGCCCGAACAGAGCATGCCGTATCGAACCCGACGGGGTTTTCTGAAACGTGGAATTTTGCTCGTAAGTTCTCCTTTCTGTTTAATTTGTGCAATTTTTCTTATGATGGATATCAATTGTCCCCCCTTAAACGACTTCGCTAAGGATTTGCTTTTGTCTTTGCAGCCAAGAGACTACCTCCCCCGCTTGTTGCCAATATTCATGAGTGGGTGAGCGCAATTCTTTCCTACACGGTGGGGATTCGTAAGTAGGCATCCTTCCATGAGAAGTTTGGGTGCAAGCCACTTGCTGGTAAGTTGGTTCGTTGTGGTTCCGATTTGTTCTTTACTTCACAGTTTTTTTTAATCTCGTCGTTATGTTATTAAATCCCGATTTACTGGCAGGTCGAAGAGGAGCGAGAAGGACGAGGGCTCCTCTGATTGCGTTCCGTCAACCGATGCTCTCTACCCGGCCTGCACCAAGAGCTACTGCAGGCGAGGGCATAGAGAATCTGGCCGCCCGCTGGACCGCGCCCGCGGCCAAGGTCGTACGCTTGGAGGTTACTCCTCAATTGGAGACTCCGGTTCCCGCAGTTCGTTCAACATGGGAACCTTCCCGCGTCGGTAGTGGAGAAGCCCCATCGAAGAGGCGAAGCGTAGTGTTGGAAGGGGCTTCTTTAGCTGAAACACCCTCGAGGGGCGACCTTGCATCAACGGCCCCCGAGACCGGTAGTGGTGCCAACCTGGATGCGGAGACGATGCCTGTTGTGAGCGTTCAGGAGACTATGGTAACAGAGGGACATAGCTCCGAGGCTATTGTTGTTGTTCCGAGCAGGCCATCGTCATCTCGGCCGAACCGCGCCCCTTCTTCCGCAAATAAGAGGGGGAAGGATTCATGGTTGAGGATTATGAATCCGAATCTGACATTGACCCTGAGGACATGAGAATGTTCGAAGAGGGTTTTACTCGAATTGTGTTAAGGGCGGAAGGCCCTTCTCTAATACTAGAAATTCCATCGGACCTCAACCTGTTGCAAGACACGGTTGATTTGGTGCCACAATTTGATCTTCTATGCTCCGCCGCCGAGAGCAAATCTCTTCAGGAAGCAGCGATGGCCTTAAGGGTGAGTTCCCTTTTGCTTTCTTCGCTTTATGGCCTTTGTTTGTATACTGACTCTTTCTTCCCTCTTTTTAGACTTACATGCTGGAGGTCGAGAGTGCTCGTGACGGTACAGTTCGGTCGATTTAGTCGGTGTTTAAATATTTATTGACACTCCTACACAAATGAGGAATTAAAAATGTCAAGGGTAAAATAGAAAATGCATATGATAAGAGGAGCAGAAAGTCTATTGTTTAATTATGGAGGAGCAGTTTGATTTTTAAGGTAAAGTTGGAGGATCAAAATAGGTTTTACCCGTATAATTGTGTATAATGAATGTATATGACTTAAAAAAAAAAAAGTAAAACAGATTTTTTGTAAAAGAAATAGGTAGAATATTTCTCCTAAAGTTTTCTTTTCTTTTTTTCTTCCCAAGTGTTTCTAATTGTTAGACGTTGAAGCAAACCCATAGAACCAACAGCAGCAGCGAAACTGAGAGATGGTGGAGTTGAAAGCAAAGTGGTTGAAGAAAGCAGTGATTCCTTCCACTGTTATAGAGTATCCTTCCCCTGGCAATCTCCAGTCTACTCGTCTTGCCCTTCATGTCCGTTATACTAATTGCCTCTTCTTCTTTTTTTCCTATTTCCATTTTTCGCAATTTATTTTAACTCTTTTTCTGAGAGCAGGTGAATGATGACAACAATTCTTCTTGTTGGGTCTATGTAGCTTCTGGTTGCCATATTTACAGACTTCTTGTAAGTCCTTATATTCAAAATTCCCTACACTGACATGCTTTACACTTGTGTATATACGTGTTCAAGATATTAGAAATTATCATATATGCATATCAAAAATCACATTTTTCTATATGTTTTATATTCAGGTTAGATTTTTTTCTTGGTTCTTATAATGTTTATTGGAGCCCCTCATTGCAAAATTCTTTTTATAGTCCCCAGATGAATTCTAGAATGCTAAACTGAAATTGTCTTGCCCCATTTAAGAGGGGAAAATCTGAAATTGTCTTTCCAATTATTACAGTTTTATTTCTTGCATGTCTAATATCTAAGAGGCTCCAAAATTTTAAGTTTATGAGTTCCGACAGCAACCTAGTGTTAATATCAGTGTTCAAAATAGCGTGAAGCGAGAAAAAGCGACAACCCCCATTTCACGAAAAGCGAGAAGCGAGAAGCGAAGCGCCCACTTTTTTGAAGTGAAGCGGAATTTAAAAGAAAAAAAATTAAAATAAATATGGCCTAGACAACACATGTAATTGTAAGCAAATGTTCAATACTTGAATTAAAAAACTAAAGAGTAGCATCAATTAAAGCACAAAAAAGCATCCTATTCTTCAAGATTGTCAAGAGCAGCATCAATGAAACCACAAAATGAGCATCCTATTCTTCTACAAGATTGTCAAACTCTTGTATTCCAGTATCATTATTGTATTGCTCGTCATCTTCTTCATATAATTTGGCCAGATTATGGGCAGAAACAGGGCAGAAAATTTCTAGAAAAAATTCGCCAGCATTTCGGCGCTATTTGGATGTTTAGAAAGAAAAAGAAGAAGAAGAAGATTAGAAGATTGAATGAAAATAAAAACATACCTCTTGAGTCTTGAAACTTGAAAGTTGTCCTCTTTTTGTTGTAATGTTGAAGAAGAAGAAGAAGAAAAACCCTAGCTTGTTTGTTTTAAATTTGAAGAAGAAGAAAGACTTGCTGCTTCAAAACCCTAGAACGTTGGTGCTGAACAGAATAGGCTTTTGGGTGTTTTAAGTGAAATAGACACGGGTAGGCTATTAAATTCAAGAAGCGACCGCTTCCAGCGCTTCTTCCGCTTCTATCGCTTCACGCTTTTAGGGCTGTAGCGCCCGATTTATCGTACCTGCGTCGCTTCTAACACTGGAAGCGGCTGACCTTCCGCCTCGCTTCGCTTCTCGCTTAAAGCGAGAAAGCGACCGCTATCTTGAACATTGGTTAATATACAATAATAACTGCGTTTACAGTGAAATAGTTATTAAGTAGTGTATTTCTTAATTCATATACAGGGCTTGGGCGAAAGCTACAGGATTCGCGTGAACCTATAGCTAACACTATAGATCTTCCCCTGTTGATATGACCCTGCACACGCAATTTACGACTTCTGTTTGTGATTTGTAAAGGTGACAAGAAGAGATAGAGAGACAAATTGAGGATTGGTTGGGGTTCGGGGGTGTGGGAAGTTGAATAAGCTACTCTGTCGGATTGCAGATTGTTGTCATGTAGCTATTTCATTTCGTCCTCGGTTATTATTGTTTTAGTTATCTTGTCTATAAAATTCAATAAGTTCATTATTGACTTGACACACATTCTTGCAGGTTATTAGCTGACTAACACTTTTACAAGCATGTTTTTGATAGACATGTTTGACAGACAAGAAAGAGTAGTTCATTTTATTTTCATCTTCACTGTACAGACTCCAATGAAAAGTTCACTGATCAACCTAGGAAAGGGGGACCTCCTAATTCCTGAACAATGCGAGGTAAACTTGTCATTTTTTTTGGTCATGATGCAAGAAGAAAATTATGATGTTGCTTGACAATGACCTTCATGTGAAGGTTCTAGAGGCCTCAGTGGTCAATCGCTGCCCCCATCGGTCAGAAATCCAAAGCATAGCGCTAGCTGAAACTGAAGGTAAGATCTGGAGACATGCTGCATATCTTCTGATTTCCATGAGTTGCACTTGCATTATTAAGTGATATTTAGCTTTTGAATATTTGGCAGCTCTTGTGATTTACTGAAAAGTTTGTTGCTATTCTCTTATTGTGAAATAATCCTCCTAAGGTATTGAAATAAGGCATGGTGATAAAAGAGTTCACTCTACTTTCCACCTTAGAAAATGATGTGAGGAAGACGGTGATACATATAGATAGAGAGACAGAGAAGGGGAATTAGAAAAAGAAACGACAGGAATGGCCTGTTGTATCACATCATTGAATTATAAAACTAGTGTTAAAACTTTTTTCTTAAGTTAGAAAGTATTTGTACCATGCTGTGGTCTTGTACATCTGAAGGGTTTTCTACTTCGTTTCCTTTTGAGAACTTGCTGCTTTTACTTCTTTTCTATCGTCACTTTTTTTACTATGCGGTTTTTCCATTAGTTTACAAGTGATTTTTTTTCTCTTAAGTACTTGAAGCAGCTACCCTCTAGCTGTCAACAACTTGATGCTATGTCTAGCTCTCTACAGGCACTGGTTGCTTAACACTGGGAAGCGTGGATTCTTATGGTCACCTTATTGTCTCAAGATTAGATGCCAGTGGTAAAGTTACCTCTCCTGTTTCATTTTCATCACGGAACTATATGGTGGTGGATTCGGATAACTATGAACAGTTTATTTTGGTGTAGCTCCTGGTAGACCTAAATTTTCTCTATGGATATAGGCATTAAGCAACTGTTAGTAACTAAATTCACTAGTTATGTGGTCCAACATGCTCACTTGTTTAGTTTTATTATAATTTAACTAAAGATGCGGAGCTTAGAGTAGTATAATCTAACGTATGAGTGATGTTGTATTGTTGTTTACCAACTTGCTTCTTGCTTAAAACTGATTAGATATTGTGTTGCTAATTAGACTAGATCTAAGCAAAATTGTGTAATGTGATTTTAACTTGGGCCATACATTGAATTTCACTAGTGAGTTATTCTTATCAAGCATGATATTTTGATTGTGGTTTGATCAAGTGCTGTTTTTTCAGATGTCAACAGGCTTACATATTCTGTCTCTCCTCGAGATTGTGGTGTTGGAGAAGGTAGCTGGGCAGGCCTTTGCTTCAACCCTACTCAATGGGCCATGGTATTTGATCTCATGTATCTGCTAGATTTGAGTTTGTACTCCTTAATCCTGATTCCTGCTCGGCAAAGTTTGTATGAAAACCATTGTATATGTGCTTGTGGGTGCAAATTAGAGAAAGCTTCTTCTGATTAGTTTGCTATCCATTTGCTGTTGTATATCTTCTGGTGTGCTTCAATATAGCTTGTGTCCTTTGCCTAAGAGTTTTCCAGCTAGACTATCTGCTGCTTGGAACAAATTTTACTTTTTGTCTATGTTATACTGAGAAATGTGAAATGATGGCAAAAAATTTCTCAAAATAATCTCCTTGCCTCTAAATGTAACGTACTTTTTGCCCCATGTATCTATTGCTTATTAAGCTAAATAACTTCAGCTAGTCAACATACTTGAGCACAAATAGTAAGTTTCTGTTATTCTCAGTGTCATATTGGGTATTCAAATGAACTCTAAAGCACTTTTAAGTTGAGTTGAACTCTTGTAAGGCAAGTGGGAAGTTTATTTTTGTTCTTCTGCCATATGCATTTCATTTTCTTTCTTTTACCATCTTCTCTCTCACTTAAGGCTGTTAGGCCCGGACCTAAATGGGCTAAACGGGCCGGGCCAAATGGTCCCGGGCTTAACGGTTCTGGAGGGTGGAGCCGGCCCACTATGAGCCTAAGCCCACATGGGCCCGGGCTAAGTGGTCCGGGCCCACGGGCCTAAACGGTCCTAAGCGGGCCTAAGTGTTCCGGCTATTTCTTTTATCTAAGACAATTTCTTGTAAATTATATTATATAATTGTGACTTAAATCTTTTAATTCAAATTTCAACACATGAAAATTGTAAAGAAATATTCAAGGGAATGCCTTATACTTTTTATTATTACGACATTAACAAAAAATGGCAATATCTTTCTTAGTCTTCCTCCCTCAATGGAATGAACACAACAAGGTGCTAATACCACCATTAAAAGGAAAAAAAACTAATGAAGATGTGCCAAAATACAAGTTACATATTAGTCTACATATTATCTCTAACAAATTTCATAAATCCTTCAAGGTTCGGAGGAATTTTCGTTGGTGGTGGTAGAAAAGAAGCTTGTTCATCACCGCTTCCGGGCGAAGCAGCATACTCCGCAAGTTGCGCTAGCATTTCTTCATAAGCTTCGTCTATCTCTGGTTGTGATTCAGCAAGTCCAAAATTTCTTCTTTCCGAACGGATCCTATCTCTGAAGAGTACTAGTTTTTTCAAGCTCTCCCTCATAGACGTTCTATGATCACCGATTTGAAGTCTCGCTTGACTTGATTGAAAGCGCTCTCTGATGCCACTGTTGAAGCTTGAGTACTTAAAATATCTCGAGCCATCCTTCAAAGAACCGGATAGTGTTTTTCTTTGTCCTTCCACCATACCAAAACATCAAAGGAGCCGTTGGGATTCTCTGATTCAAGTCCCTACGACAAATAAACTTGAAGTTCATTTAGTTGTGAACTATCACCAATATTATCACCTTGAGAACCCTTGAACCTCGTCCAAGAACTAAGTGTTTTTAGGCCCGCAGTTCTTTTAGATGATTGCGAACTAGATGAAGTAGGAGTTGGAACATTTGGTCTAGCATGATCTAAGGCAAGTTGATAAGCATTATAAATTGTTTGAGCATTTATTTTAATTAAGGTTTTTGCATCTGCAAGTGTAGCAAATTCCTCATCTGAAAGTGATAAAGCCTTATAAATATTTGTATACCAAAAGTGAGGACCTCCTAATTTCATGGTAGGATTTAACATGACAACGATACCATAAATAAGGGGATAGGGAAAAAAATATTTTTTAAACTTATCTTTCATAGAATCAATAGCAAGTTGATAAATTACCCCACCCTCTAAAATTGAGTAAACAAATTTGCAAGTTCTGCAATATAAACTAAACAGTTAGAAATAGTAGGATAATATTGCACAGATAATTCATTTGTAGCAACATGAAATTGTTCTAAATATTCTACAAGAATTTTAACATTAGTCCAATCCTGATTTGTAAGGTGCTCATCATCATCATCACCACCAACACGAACATTAAACGTTGCATTTATTGGTTTCTATATTCATATGCAACAACTAAACTTTTATACATGTAATTCCATCTAGTCGGACAAGGTTTAGGAACCTTTCTTTCTCTAAGGCCAAATCCATCACATTTTTTAAAATATTCTCTAAGTCTACGTTAACGGTTTGAATAAAAAAACCAATTAAGAGCCATTTTAACCTTTTCAATTTCAACATTTAAAATTTTCATACCATCACCGACGATTAAATGGTAAATATGACAAATACATCTAACATGAAAAATATTACTAAATGCAGGATTTAGTGTAGTTGTAAGCAAGCCTATAGCATTAGTGGTACTAGAAGCATTATCCATTGAAACTGATATTATTTTATCTCTAATGCAAAAATATCTACAAATATTTGCAATTGTGCTAGCAATAAACTTACCTGTGTGATGTGAATTAATTATTCTATAAGCAATAATGCGCTTTTGCATTATCCATTCCTCATCAATCCAATGAGTGGTAGCAGTAAGATAATCACATTCATTACCACTTCTACCAATATCAATAGTAATAGCAACGCGACAATTTATATGAGTAAAAAAATAGCGCATATATTGTTCATATTCATGTTTATATATCGCTCCTTACGGTTGTGCGAGGCCATCCTTATAAGTAGGATTAAAAACTCTTCTAATATAATGCACAAAGTGAGGGTTAGAAGGAAAACTATAGGGTAAGCACATAATAGTAACCATTTTTGCCAATTCTTCACGATCTTTATTTGGATCATAATATAAAATGCCATCGGTAATAGTGTTAATTCCCCGTTGAACTAGATTTGACCCAGTACTAGGGTTAACCTGAGTACCTACACTTGTCCCCTCTTGCGCAACTTTCATTTGAAGAAATCTAGCTTTATCTTTAGGATATGTCTTTATGTGTCTAGTCAAACAAACCGTACCGCTACGGTCTCCAGTAAATTTATGAGCCATCAAAGTCCCACAAGTTTTACACTTAGCCTTATTTTGATCTCTTAGTTGAATAAACAAGTGCCAAGCAAGAGATGTTTCGCACCGTCTTGAAGGTTGTCTATTAAAAGTAGGGGTTACTACAGGAGGGTCAGGCAAGGCATCATTTGGATTATTATTAGCTGGGTTACAATAGGACTAGTAGGTGTATCATCTAAATCCGGTTGTGTTTCATCTAAATCATCATTTTCCTCTTCATTTTCATCGATAGTTGGATTACCATAAAGGGCATTCATATATTCATCATTTAATTGTTGACCTGGTGCAATATTATGGTAAAATTGACTATCGGTAAATTGAAAACAAGACTTATCACTATCAAGAATAACATGTGGAGGAGGACGGGTAACAGGTCTGGGTCGGGGAGCCGGGGGAGGAGTAGTAGCTTGGCCACTAGATTCACCAATTTTAGATTTTCCCTTACCACCAAATATTTTTTTCAAAGAAAAGGCCATATTAATTATAATTATACAAACTAAAACAAACAAAACTATAATATTAAAACTTAAGAGTTGGAACGAGTTTACCGAATTGACGAACAACTTCTTGAAAATTGTATATCATTGAAGACTTGAAGACGTCAATTCACCAACTTCACAATTTTTCACAAATTGCAATAATAAAGTAAGCAATTATAGAAGAAAATTAGAGAGAGATTGATGATTTTGTGAGTAAAAATGAAAGAATGAGGGGTATTTATAGTTGAGAATAAGGAAAAAGTGTAATTATAAAAAGTTTGGGGTTAAAAACAAAGTTTGGGGGGCAAATGGCTATTTTTTAAAAAGCCAAACGGCTAGTTTTTAAACTTCCAATCATTGGCCAATTTTTTTAATATTTTTTTTTTGAAAAATAGCCGTTGGGTCCGGTTGAACCGACCCAAGTCCGCCAGCCGGTCCCAGGCTCGCGGTCTCTCCATGCTGGACTGGGCCACAGTGGGCTCCTAGGATCGCTTGGGCCCGGACCATACGGGCCAGCCTGTTTAGCCCAAAGTCCATGTGGGCTCGCGGGCCTGGGCTGGTCCAGGACCACAATACAGCCTTACTCTCACTCGCTCTTGCAAAGAAAAAATTCTTTTTAGTGGCATATTTCTTGCTTTCAGCCTGAATTACAGTATATACTGACCTTTTCCTCAGGCAGCTGTGGCTCACAGTTTCTCCAAAACCGTAGATGTTTATGACCAAGATATTCATCTCCGCACTTTACGTACGTAAGTACCTATCTTTGGTTTGGAGACAGTAGTTATCCTTTACAGTATCATCTCACACTGTTCATTCTATTTCTTGCTACTGTGTTCTCCGGTTCTGAAATATGGTCTATATATAAAGCAGCATGTACAAAAATATCATGCATCTAGCATTCAATTTCCAGTCTCTCTCTCTCTCTATATATATATACACGCAGTGTTGCAAAAGCAGACACAAAATATAGGAAACTATTGCCAGATGCTGAGTTTACTTCTTGTGGTCGGAGATAAACAAGTCAGACATTAAGGAGCATTAATACCTTTAGCAGATGCTTTATTTGTGAAAAAGAAACTGAAGATACAAGGCATCTTTTTATCCACAGTCCAATTGCTCGTCAACTTTTGGGTAAAACAGCATACACTATTTGAAGTGTGAACAAAAGACAAAATAAATAGAACCAAAGCAAAACAGTCCAGGAATTAAATGCACTCCTCGTAGCCATTTCTATTACTCATTCTCCTTTCCCGTCAACAACAACAACAATAACAACAACATACCCAGTGTATTCCACAAGTGGGGTCTAGGGAAGGTAGTATGTACGCAGACCTTATCCCTACCTTTCCCATCATAATAAGCAATTTCAATAATGTCTCACTATGAAAGCTGAGTATCCATGTTTATACCTGTGACTTGCTGTCTGTAGAAGTCAATTTTTGGAAAAGTATTTAGATTGCATTTCTGACTGCTACGTGTCCGTCAAATGGCAAATAATTCTATTCGCGAACTATTTTCTTTTTTCCTTTTCTTCTTAAATATCTATGAGAAATCTACGCAAACAAGAATCATGTTGCAGATTGTCGTATCCATCATCACTTATGTTCATGCAAAGTTTTTCTGGAGGGGGTGAAAGTTCCATATTAGCAATTGCAGAAGGTTGCCAGGTAATGTTCCTTTGTTTTTCATTTTCTTATGTTGGAATCATGCAGAGAATTCCCTGTTCGTTCCTGATTCTTCTCTGCACTCTGTATTGACTGCAGCTGTCAATATGGGACTTGAGAATGAAAGAAAAAGGTGGTTGCGTGCGTCGAATCTGTGGATCAGTAGGAGATATCTTGTATGCAGTCTGTAATTCTTCAAAAGGTACTATTGCAACCGGTGGAGCTGATCGCACTGTGACCGTTTATGATCCTCGAAGGTTGTTTCCTCATGAAGCTTTACTTTATCCTGAGGGCTGTTTGCTATACTAGTATAAAGAAAAATTATATTTACAGTGTGCTTGTGCGCTTAATCAATTGCAGATCACTTGGAATACACTATGCCAACTTTGATCTTGTCTATCATCTCATACATTTCTAATCGAATATTGCGGTTTTTAGCACTAGGATATGTTCTTTCTTTCAACTTCTCATGAAGTGTGTAATTATCTCAGCTTCCTATGTCTGCTTCAATATCCTGATGCGAAATATACATTTCAAATGCAGGTGGTCAGCCATCTCAAGATGGCTAAACTGCTCTAAATATGAGGTAAATTTCTGTCATGTGTGTGTATTTGGGGGGGTATTTTAGTTATTTTGTGTAATAAGGTATCAAAGGAACTTCTAAAAAGAAATCCTGCTAATAGCCCTTGTCTCAAGTGAGGCCACACAGATGAAGTTGTTTGGTCAATATTTTAATTCATCTCATTATTGGTTCCCTCAATCTCAATGACCATTCTTTTTGTTTCTTTTTTCTTCTATTTCCTTGCTGTTCATTTTTTCTTTCAATGTTCTTCATTATACCATGCTTTGTTCTTCTACTTCTAATTACTATAATATCTCATGCTACGGCAGATAACTGGACTTGCTTTCTCTTCCATTGATCCTGAATACGTCTATGTGCAAGGAGTTGACTACGAGGTGACTATTTCACAACCAACCATTCATAGTTTCTCATGAATTAAGTAGAGAATCTGAGTTGCATCATTACTCCAACTTATATCTTCACTTAAAACATAGAACTAACATAGAGCCAATACTGATTGAAATTTTCAGCACAGCTAGACATTCCTTCAAAGATGTTCAAAATCTTTTTCCATTATTCCAACGTGTATCCTCAATTCCTCAAAACGTAATAATCCCCATTAAGATCCAATATTGTTGATTGCTGTACTTTTTAAGTAGTGACAGTCTGGCCGACAAATCTTACCAAAAATATTACTGAGGAATTTTTCTCTCTTTATTTCTGTCCAGATCCCTAAACGACAAAATGTAGAACTCAATTTCTCCCCTCACAACCCAACCCAATCCAACTCTCTTTTCCCTTTTAGTTCTTTGAATTTGAAGATACTATCTTCTAATCTGTCTCCAATTTTTAGTAATTTTTTTTATTCATCCCACCAAGCAATGGGTAAAATGCATTACATGGTCTGTCTATCATGATTAAAATGTTATTTCTCTTTTTTTTCCTTCAAAGTAGAAGAATAAATCACTCAATTACGTGAAAACCGGTTCTTGTTATTTAGTAGTTTCCTTCCGCATATTTTCTTGTTTTTTATTTCCTTTTTCCCCTTTTCCTTCCCTACACTATTGCCAATTTTGTAACGTTAGTCTCAAGATAGCGAGGCAGCGGTCTGTTGCCCCCTGAAATGATTACTGTCATCTATTGTTAGTTTAGGGGGCCAAAATGACGAATGGTTTGTAACTTGCAAATTTGAGGTCCTATACCACAGCCATCTGGTCTTGCTCCATCCTTATACATGGTGCATTTTGATTTTTGTTCCTCATATTAGTCATAGTGCCAGTAGTGAATTGTTTCCATCACCTTTTTCCTTTTTGTCCTATTCTTGATAAACTTAAGAGAGCATTAATTTGTGCTATAGGTATGAAATTGAATGCAAGTATTGTACAGCCTTTATACTTGCCATGACATTGTCATTGATATTGAATAGCACAATTGATGAATACTTCTGCACAGGTCCTTTGTGGACGATGGCGAGAAAGCAAGAAAACATTTTCATACCGAGGAGATTCTAATTGGCTTGGATTTAGCAAGGTATGAACCAAGTGTAAATGTGATATGCAGATTATCCAGCTCTACTTGGTTAATTTAATGGTGGTAATCACCACCAATGCACTTCTTTTAGTTGAAATGGATCAGCAGCACTGTGATCTGTCTTCTGTTAAATCAGATGTCACTTCTTGACTAAGTGTTGAACTCCAGTGTTGTTAACAGTATCATTTTGCTTGATTCTGTTTCCTTACTTTTCCCCTGTTCACCTCATCATGAACTGCAATGTTTCTGGAGCTGTAACGCGAAGTCGCGAACTACTACTGTGTTTGAGAGTTTTTGCTCAGTAATATGCCAGCTTTGCTATGAAACTTGTTTCTTGTTATTCCTCATCCATTAAGCTCTTTTGTACATGTTTTTTACAGTGTTCAGACAGAGATGTCTTAGGGGGTTGGTGCGACTCAGGTAGTATATTTGTGGCTGATATCCATGGAGTAAATTGAGCGAACGGATTACACCTGCCAAGTGACTTAGATGTCTAACACCTTCTGAATGAATGTGTTTATATTCTTCATGCACTTTCTACCCTCCGCTCGTATATCTTAGATCAAGGATTGATCAGCTCAAAGGAGATGTTAGTTGCACGAGTCGTGCATCACTCGAGTCAATCAGTTAACAGCATCAACCATCTTACTAAGAGCCAGTTCGTGTCCCAGTTACATTGTAAGGGTTTTTTCGAGTAACATGTTAGCAAAGAGCATAACAACTATACTTAACTCTCACTAATGTAGTCCAGTGGCAAATGTAAACAAATGTTTTCCTTCCTGAATGGTGTTGTGCATGTTATTCTATTTATTCAAAAAACGAATTCCTTTTCATTTTTAGTTGTCTCTGTTTTGAGAATAATTAAGTCGTGATAATTGGCTCCTTCTTCAAGTTCAATCATTCTTAAGATATGACTCCTCTCATCAACATCAATTGGCAACTCATTATAGGATATTTCAAGCTAATCCAAAATATCTTCAACAGATCATCCTATAATTTTGATGCCAAAATAAGAGTTAGGGGTCATTTGGTACGAGGGATAAGTGATGGCTAAAAATTTAATACCACTTTAATATCTTGTTTGGTTATCAAACTTGGGATAAGTTATCCCGGGATTAAAATTAGTACCGGAATAACTTATACCTTGTAGGGCGTGGGATAATTAGTACCGGGATAGCTTATACCTTCTTAGAAATTATACAATGCATGTTTTTAATATAACATACCAAACAGTGGATAAAAAATAATACCAAGATAACTAGTCTGGAGATTATAATTTATCCCTGCATAACGTATATTCAAACCAAGCGACCCCTTAAACTTCTGAATTTGTATGCTTCATAAAATCTTTACTTTTGGTAGTACCATTCCAAGTCTCACTATTTCTCGTCTGTTCACAGGCACCTTTATTTCTTGTTGTTTTTGGAATTTCCTATCAAGAATTTTAAGATTGTTTTACATCTATTAAGAAAGAAATTTTATAACTTCAACCATAGGAGTATTCGCCTAAATTACATTTATCTCTTAAAAGCCTGTCTTAATTACCACCAGCTAATCGAAACATTGAGGGTGATTTGAACAAATAAATAAATAATAACTTTTTATTTTCTAAGTATCAAATACTTAAAACAAATTCATTAGTCAAAACAATTATTATTTGGAATTGGATGGAGTTGTAATAGTTTCTTTTATTCGGATCAAATTTTTTCTGCAGGTTGAGCGAGTCAACTTGGATGAATCTTTCAAAGGTCAAAGGTCAAGATATCTACATTTAGGGGACAAGATCAAAGCTGCCACTTGAAATTAAGCAATTTATTGTAGTTATTTTTGGACCCTATAGTTTGGAGTCCTAATGGGTGGGTAGGGTGGAGTTGGGGGTGTAG
>MU695054.1:0-26650 GCA_026770625.1 Nicotiana glauca | reverse complement strand
GGGGTGGGGGTGGGGGTGAGGCGTTTTGGAGACCAACAAAGGGTCCCACTAAAAAATAAACTTTTGGACAATACCTAAAATGGACCCACCCTTATTTGGACTAACCCCTTCAAGGCTAAGGTATGGTACCACCTTACCACTCCGAAAACCTAGTTACTAAAAAGATGGGAACACAAATAAAGTAGGAAAATAAATACTTACTACTACTAGTAATTATTTTCTGTTATAAAATAAAGACCGTAATGTAAAGACAGATATATAAAGAAACTGATATATTATTCGAATTCAAACTAATGTATAAAATGAACTGAAATCTCTTCTATTTATGGAAGAAAAGAAGCTGTTGTGTAAGCTGCTACTGCAAGCTGCTGTGTAAGCTGCTATTATACCCGATATGGATAATCTTCTACTGAGAGCAATGTTTATCCATAACGGGGTACTGAACGGATAAACTCATTGTACCTAGTATAGATAATTTTCTACTAGGGGTAATGATTATCCATAACGGAGTACTGAAAGGATAAGCTTATTATACCCGATATGGATAATCTTCTACTGGGGGTAATGTTTATCCATAACCGGATACTGAAAGGATAAACTTATTACATCCGGTATGGATAATCTCCTATCGGGGATAATATTTATCCATAACCGGGTACCGAAGTGATAAGCTTCTTCAGGAGGCTTATTTCCAATAGAGTACTAAATAGATAAATATATTTACGGCGGAGTCCCATATGGATAAGCTTCTTCAGGAAGCTTATTTACAACGGAGTACTAAATGAACATCCATAATATAATATATTTATAACACTCCCCCTTGGATGTTCATTAAAAGATAGTGTGCCTCATTAAAACCTTACTAGGAAAAATCCCGTGGAAAAAAATTCTAGCGAAGGAAAAAGAGTGCACATATTTAGTAATACGCATTTCTAGGTGCCTCATTAAAAACCTTATAAGGAAAACCTTGTGGGAAAAAACCTTAGTAAGGAAAAAAGAGTGCATCGCGTATTTTACTCCAGCTCATGAAAACTTTATTTCAAATATTTGAGTCTCTGCATTCTAACCTTGTATCTGCATAACCAATACGATCTGCACCACTTTTGTTAATATTAGCAAGATACATAAGTGCATAGCAATTGCACTGAGATAGAGTATTTCAAGACCAAGGAGTTCCTCATCCTCTTCTGGAGGTCGGAACGGATCCTTATTCACTTCAAGTGATCGAACACCCATTGGTGTAATTAATGGGTGCGCTTTGTCCATGTAAAAACGTTTAAATACCCTTTATGTATAGGCAAATTGATGGATAAAAATCTCGTCTACTAAATATTTAATTTACAGACCAAGATAAATTTTGTTTTTCCAAGATTTTTCATCTCAAATTCTTTCTTAAGATATTCAATTGCCTTTGGAGCTCTTCTGGAGTTCCAACAAGATTTATGTCATCAATGTAAACAGAAAGTGTAACAAATTCTTATGACATTTTCTTTATAAAAATACATGGACTTTGGAACCGATTGGTCTACCACGCTTCATGCGTACAATAAACTCTATCCTTCAAGGACTTTAAATTTTAATAGGAGCATTTGCAGCTGAAATATGATATTTGATTTTGGATCAGCAAACGCTTCTGGCATTTGACTTGAATTATCTTCTAAGTAAGGATCATATTAATGATAATTCGATTCATATAGCATATTTTTCAGCTGTTTATTCCATTCCCCAAATGTTAGAAAAGCTAACATATATCCCCAATCTTCTTTGGAAAATATATCTTTATGCATTGTGGTAGAGAAATTAATTTATACCACATATCAAAAGATAGTAAAATATTTAATTTCTGATCCTAAACCAATTGTGAGGGGAGGACTTATCATATATTGTTGGTCTGATGCATACAAGTGCTGTTATATGCAATTTAGAAAATCTTAGACCAACACATGAAGCTTTGTTCTCATAAACAATAGTTTAGCCATTAATAGGAGGTATTCATTGCTAAACTAGCTTGTATATAAACCAGCATTATCAAGATGAACTGTCTTGATTTCATAATCTGAAAATTATGCTCTTAAGTGAGAAAAGCAATTTCAAATGCCAAACTGCAGGTTGACAAAAAACATACATGAAACCATCTTATATATGGTATCTATAAGTGGTTCACATGATAGGTGAATGGGCCCATATTCACCTTTTATATATTTCAGAATCGGGGTTCTTAGTCCAACTTTAGCTGGTATAATCAATTTATTATGAGAACAAGCAACACAGGAGAATTCTTGAAGAATCTTCTAGTTCTTCAGTATATGCTTATCTAAATTCTCAAATAGCTCATTTAAAAATGGCAAATGAAAACTTCAAGTTTATCATGGCATGTGCTATCTCTTAGTAAACTTCTGGTTTACTATGACATAAACTTTTGCATTAGTAAACTTCTGATTTACTGTGGCTACTTTTGTATTAGTAAACTTCTGGTTTACCGTGATACATGATGTAGTACAAATCGAAGAATAAGGCGGGTAACTTCTCATATACATATTATTTTACCCCCTATGATTGTGGAAACATGAAGATTTTCAATCTTCCAATCATTTATAGTCTCAATATGATAGCCATTTATTTTAGTAAACTTCGGGTTTACTACAACATATGTTTTGACCATAATCATATAATATGAATGACATATTTGTAAATAAGCTCTTCGAGAGTCTTCAATTATTATCCACAATCTAATATTTATCGGACACTACTGGTGTCATGTGTCTTCTAGGCAAACAGTTAGCTCTTCGGGAGTTGTTGATACATTTTGTACTATCAAATATTGCTCAGACACTTCTGGTATCATAAGAGAAAATCACAATCAAATAAACAATTATTTAAGCACAAGAAAACTCCTCTTCATAATATTTTCCTACTTCAGGAGGCAATTTCAATTGTATTACTTCTTCAGGAGCAAATTTAAAATACGAAATATTGAGTATATATTCTCTCAATTATATTACCTCTTCTGGAGGTGAATCGTAATATATTTGCATCAAGAGCGCGTTCATATTTACCAGATTTATTAATATTATCACATTCACTTCAGGGAATGGATTATTATTATCAAAAGTTCTCATCCTTCAGGAAAATCGAACATAATTATCTGAATGCGCATTAATCACATCAAATTGTGATGCCTCAACCTCTTTTAAAATATTTACTACTTCAGGAGCAAATCGAGGCGTGCATTTAATATAGAGAATATTTATGTAGCTTATCTTCAATTGTAACCATAGAAAGCCTAAATTATCACTTCTGGTGATCATAGGCATATACCACTTCTGGTGGTTAACAAAATATAATTACAATGAGATATATGAAATATAACCACTTCTGGTGGTTGTATATTTCTTGCAAACTCTGCTAGAGTTTAAGTTGATCTAATAATGTTATCCATATTCTTCAAAATGACATAAATAAGATATATTATAGTCAACATCGGTATCAAATCATAACTTTTATTTATGTATAACAAACAACAAAAATTAAAATATTTACATTTCTACAGATTCACCACCGATTACATGACTTGTTTCTCCTTCTGGGAGTGCAAAGTAATCAGCTACATCCAAATGCATGAAGTCTAAATTATCTTCAGAAATAAAATTTGCTTCAGCATTTTTCTCTGTCTTCTTTAGGGAGGCTTGATAAAGCTCAACCAGGTGCTTTGGCGTACGACAGGTACGTGACCAGTGCCCTTTTCCTCCACATCTATAGCATGCACTTTCTGCATTTGGTGCTTGCACCGCTTCATGCTTTTGTTCCTTCCTTTTCTACTGCTGGTGGCGAGGAGGGTTTTTTGGTGCATTATTATTACCATGATTAGAGTTTCTTCCCCAACCACGGCCATGACCATGACTGGGGCCACGACCTCTTCCACGTCTAGCTTGGTGGAAGTTCATCTCATTCACTTCAGGGAATGGACAAGAATCAGTAGGCCGGCTTTCATGGTTTTTCATTAATAGCCCATTATGTTGCTCGGCTACAAGAAGATGTGAGATAAGTTTAGAATACCTTTTAAATCCCATCTCTCGATATTGCTGCTGTATGAGCATATTTGAGGCATGAAAAGTGGTGAAAGTTTTCTCCAACATATTATGATCAGTAATATTATCACCACATAATTTCAATTGGGAAATAATTCTGAACATAACAAAATTATACTCACTGATAGATTTAAAATCTTGTAGCCTTAGATGAGTCCAATCATAGCGTGCCTGTGGAAGAACGTCTATCTTCATGTGGTCATATCTATATTTCAAATTATTCCACAGTATGACTGGATCTTTAACAGTAAGATATTCCATTTTCAGGCCCTCATCAAGGTGATGGCGTAGGAATATCATTGCTTTGGTACAGTCTTAGTTTGATGTCTGATTTTTATCCTTGATGGTGTCTGCCAGACCCATCGCATCAAGATAAATTTCAGCATCAAGCACCTAAGACATGTAGCTTTTGCCTGATATATCCAGGGCTACAAATTCAAGTTTAGAAAGATTTGACATTATATATATAAAAAAGTTCGTACCTTAGATACTTTCAAAGTATTTGCTCGAGATGGCAGAGTCTCGTGCTGATAACATGTTATAAAATAAAGACTGTAATGTAAAGACAAGTATATAGAGAAACTAATATATTATTCGAATTCAAACTGATGTACATAATGAACTGAAATCTCTTCTATTTATACAAGAAAGGAAGCTGCTGTGTAAGCTGCTACTGCAAGCTATTGTGTAAGCTGCTATTATACCCGATATGGATAATCTTCTACCGAGAGCAATGTTTATCCATAACGTGTGACGACCTAAAGGGTCATCACCTATTTTCTCATTCATTCCGCGCTTCCGAGGCCTTGAAAACCTCATATTTACTTGCCTCGATTTACGTGCGCCGTCCGGGCGCGTAGCCGGAAAGCTTATATGTTAAATTATGTCAAAATTTTCAAAATGTGGTTTTGAAATGATTAAAGTTGACTTCGGTCAACATTTTTGGTAAACGGACCCGGACCCGTAATTTGACGGTTCCGGAGGGTCCGTAGAAAAATATGGGACTCGGGCATGTGCCCGGAGTCGAAATCCGAGGTCTAGAACCCGAGGAAAAGAATTTTTCTGTGAAATTGTTTTTTTGGAATTATTAAGGAAAATGGAAATGAAAATTGATTAAAAGACTGTGGTATCGGGCTCGTATTTTGGTTCCGATGCCCGGTACAAGTCTTATATATGGGTTAAGCGCTTTCTGTGAAATTTGGTCGAAATCGGACGTCATTTGACGTGTTTCAGACCTAAATATCTAAAATTTGAAGTTTATGAAGTTGGATGAAAAAAAGTGTTGATTTTGAGGTTTGATTCCTCGTTTACGATGTTATTTTGGCGGTTTGATTGCTCGAGTAAGTTCGTAGGATATTGTTGAGTTAGTGTGTGTGATTGGTTAGGAGCCCCGAGGGCCCGGGAGTGTTTTCAGAGGGGTTCGGGGTGTTTTTAAACTTAGAATGATAGCATATCTTTATGCAATTTTTGCTCAGATAATTGCTTCTTCGCGTTCACAACACTCAGCTCGCGTTCGCGTACCAATGCGCTTTCCCTTCTTCGCGTTCGCGGACATGTCCCCGCGTTTGCGTAGCCTTGGTTTCCCCTTCACCGCGTTCGCGATCCCCCTCTCGCGTTCGCGTACAAGCAAATCCTGGACCCATCCCCATCCTTCTATGCGTTCGCGACTAGCATCTTGCATTCGCGATGCTTTGACTCATCTACCTTAGCGAATGCGGCCCCCTTCCAGCGAACGCGAAGGGCATTTTTGCCCAGTGATTTTTAAAGCTCAAAAAACAGATCAGTGACGGGATTATTCCCAAATTTCACACGAGCTCTTCTTCTCCACATCCCCTAGGTGACTTTTAGAGCGATTCTTCACCAAAGCTTCTTGGGTAAGTATTATTCAACTCATTTTCTTCATTTTCTATCATCATTTATCAAATTCCTAGACCTAAATCATGTAACTTAAGGTGTAAATTGGGGAAAAAGGATAGAATTAGGGCTTTTCAATTTTCTTTGATTTAGACCTCAATTTGGAGTCGAATCTTAAAACAAATTGCATATTTGAACTCATGGAATTATGGGTGATTGGGTTTTGGTACGAGCCTCGTGTTTGGACCATGTGGGCCCGGTGTCTATTTTGGAATTTTTGGAAAGAAAGCTTAGAAATTCATATTTAGGCATTGGGTTTAGTTTATTTAGCTATTATTAATATTGTAAAGTCATTATTTCATAGATTTGACTGAGTTGGAGCCGAATTTGAGGGGTAAAGCTATACTAGAGGTTTGAGTTGACCTTGGAGCATTTGAGGTAAGTGTTTGATCTAACTTTGGCTTGAGGGAATAGGACTAGAGTATTATTTGCTAATTGCTAATTGTTGAGTATGGTGTATAGGCATGGTGACGAGTATCTATACACCGGTGTCTAGCATGACCGTGAGTCCTTAGTTGTGCTTATTTTAATTTTGTTGCGACTCTTCCTTATGTAACTGATGATTTCTATATAATGTGAAGAGTATGAGAAAGAATTATGACTTGTGAACTCTTTTGGAGCGTTGGCTCGAATGCTAAAGTAATTGGTGAGTAAGAAATGAAAGAAGGAGAAAGAAATGTGATTATTTCCTTGTCGGGCTGTATTCGTATAGTGATTATTTCCCTTGCCGGGATGTGAAAGTTATTATTGTTGTTCCCTTACCGGAATTTAGCTGTTTACTTGTGTTTTCCCTTGCCAGAACTTCTATTGTTGTTTGTCTATCCCCTCGCTCCAATGGTTGTGATTGTTGCATGGGTGAGGAAGAGTGATAAAGCACGAAGATTGATGTCGTGCACTATTTGTGTTGAGAATATGTCAAAACACGAATGAACATTCCGTGCCATATTTTGATTATTTATGCACGAAGGAACATTCTGTGCCATGTTTGATTATTTATGCACGAAGGGACATTCCATGCCATGTTTGATTATTTATGCACGAAGGAACATTCCGTGCCATGTTTTGATTATTTATGCACGAAGGAACATTTCGTGCCATGTTTTGATTATTTATGCACGAAGGGACATTCCGTGCCATGTTTGATTATTAATGCACGAAGGGACATTCCGTGCCATGATTCGATTATTAATGTACGAAGGGACATTCCGTGCCATGTTTTGATTATTACTCTCGTTGACTTTGTAGTTGTACCGTTTCATTCCTTATTTATTGACCTTGTATTTTAAACTGCTACAGCCCCTATAGCATGCTACCCTCCCTCTTGACTTGTTAAATTTCTGTATTCTCTTCTATTGCTTTTATATATATATTTTATATATATATATATATATATATATTTGAACTGCACAGGTTTGATTGGTAGTCCGGTCTAGCCTCGTCACTACTTCGCCGGGGTTAGGCCAGGCACTTACCAGCACATGGAGTCGGTTGTGCTGATACTACACTCTGTGCATCCTTTTGCACAGATCCAGGTGTTAGAGCAGCATTTGATTAGCAGTAGCATTTTGGGAGCGAGTTTCCAGTCCAGGGACATTCGAGGTAGTCTTGCTGACGTCCGCAGGCCCGGAGTCTTTTCTATTCATCCAGTTTGTTATCATTGTACCGTAGCAGGCAGTTCTATGCTTCATTTGAACCTTGTATTTAGTATTCTCTAGACGTCCGTGAGTATTGTGACACCAGTCTTGGGTAGAGGATTTGTTAAACTTCCGCATTTCTTTTTGTTAATTAAATTTGAGACTTCCGCTGTATTGTTAAATACTTTATTGTTGTTAATATTGTCGATGTTCGCTAAAGAGGTAATTGATAATTGGCTTGCCCAGCTTCTATTAGTAGGCGCCATCACGACTCCCGAGGGTGGAAAATCCGGGTCATGACATAACAGGGTACTGAATGGATAAACTCATTGTACCCAATATAGATAATTTTCTACTAGGGTTATGATTATCCATAACGGAGTACTGAAAGGATAAGCTTATTATACCCGGTATGGATAATCTTCTACCGGAGGTAATATTTATCCATAACCGGATACTGAAAGGATAAGCTTATTATACCCGGTATGAATAATCTTCTACCGGGAGTAATATTTATCCAAAACCGGATATTGAAAGGATAAACTTATTATACCCGGTATGGATAATCTTCTACCGAAAATAATATCTATCCATAATCGGGTACCGAAGTGATAAGCTTCTTGAGGAGGCTTATTTCCAATAGAGTACTAAATAGATAAACATATTTATGGCGGAGTCCCATATGGATAAGCTTCTTCAGGAAGTTTATTTACAACGGAATAGGAACATTTATAATATAATATATTTATAACATTTTCCATCATTTCTTTGTACCCTCATGCCTCATATATTATTTTCTATTACTTCTTTTGAGCTCAGGGTCTTTCAAAAATAATATCTTTATTTTCATTAGGTAGAAATAAGGCTTGCATACATTTTATGCTTTTCAAGCCCGACTTGTAGAATTTTATTGAGCTTGTTATTGTTGTTATTGTGTATCATGGGAGGAGACAGAAAAGTAAGGAGATTTATGTATCGATAAGGTTTAAACCCTCCATCTCAATTGTGGAAGACAATAAGCTCGTCACATGAGCTGGCCTAAACCCCTAATACTAGTCAAATAAATGGATAAAATAGTTAAACTTTTTCTTTTCTTTTTTAAAATTTTCACTAATTTCCAAGATTCTAATAAATGCAAGTTGCAAATCAAAGGTTCTTCGATAATGACATTAAATCAGCTTTGGTACAAACTAAAAATTTGGGATTTAGTGATGGAACCTTATACCAAATTCCAAATTTTTAGTTAGCGTTTGACTATAGATCCCAAATTTATTTTAAAAAATCTGATTTGGGTGAAGTTTGGTTTGGAGATGAAAATATGTTTGGAATACGTTTTCAAAACATATTTTCAAACTTTATTTTGAAAAAATATGTATATAATTTTCAATTTTTGGGATTTTGGCCAAAATTCAGCTCAATAGCTAATTTTGGAATTTGAAATTTTTGATTTGGGATTTGGCCAAAATATGAGCAAAATTTATTGCCAAACATGAATTTTGAAAATAAATCTCAAATTTATTTTGACAACTTATGGCCAAACGGGACTACTATGGACCCTAAACCGTATGGGAGTTGGCAAAATCACATGCTTCATGCTCCTTGTTCTTGAATTTTTGTATAGATCTGAATTTGTTAGCTCAACTTTTAACTATTATTAGGCAAACAAATCGAATAGACAAAAATTAAATAATCTCACTTTTTCAATCCCCTAAAAAGTGATACTCATAAGACTAGAGGCAATACGAGATATATAAAGCAAACTTTTGGAAAAGGTGGTGAAACTTAAACCCCAAGTTTTGGCACTTCTATGGATGAGTACTACTCTGTCTTGTCCATAACACGTGTCCAATTTATTTTTTTATTTTATAATAAATAATTAATTTTTTTTTATTTTGGTCCAAAATAAGTGTCCATTTATATAATCAAGAAAAAATTTAATTTATTTTTCCAAAATTACCCTTATGTACGTATCCCTAAAAAGTCATTTACCTCACATTTGAAAAGAGAAATAAGTGCTACTATAACTATAGTGCAACATTTAATGAATGGTAGTTTAGTTACACTAACTATTTTCGTCTAGAATTTAGTATTTCCTTAATGTGTGTGCCAAAAGCAAATTGGTCACTTATTATGGACCGGAAAGAGTATTAGATTTCTAATTCGTATCAACATTTAATTTTTGCTACCTATTTCAAGTGACACGGTTCCAAAATTAATAATAAATTAACTAATGTTTTGGTTGGATTTGATTAGTTGATTTTCTGGAGAAAAACAAAATTATACTTCAGAAATACCACATTGACAAATAGTGCTGATGAAAACCTAAATTTGAAAATTTTAATTTTTTTTTTTTGAAAAAAAAGAAAAGAAAGGTTGTTTACTTCTCCAACGTCTATTGAATGCATAGTTAAAAAGGGATAAGAGAAGCATGATTGTTTTATTGAGCCACTTTTAGACATGTGCAGAAGTTGAATCAAAATGGTCAGTATCATTTTTTATCTAATTATTATTATTATTATTATTATTATTATTATTATTATTATTGTATTAAATAGTCATGATTCCATGCCTCTTAGGTTTATGGCATATCCCTATAATTATTCTGATATATCAAACTATTGAGAGATTTGTTGAAAGAACCGAACACCACATCCTTAACATGTCTCCATCTAAGCAGGCCTTTACTTTAGTTTTTATTTATTTAGGACAACAACTCGATGGTTCAATTATTCATGAACTCATATGACATTCTACCATAGATATCTTTGGTGATGGTGATAGATTTTTCTAATATCGTTATCCATTAAATATTTTATATATTTTTGCGCTGCACGATGGACTTAAATATTAAGAATATCTTTGAGAAAACCCATAAACACTAACTACTCCTATATAATGTAAATTTATATATTTACATCATATATTCCTCCTTTTTCAATCAATTCTTTGTTTTTATGGCGAGTAATCAGACGTGGACCTTTCTGTATCTTTTTCTTTTCACCGATTTATTAGAACGGACTTGTTTTGTGATGAAATGTGAAATGTAAATGTACAATAATTGAGTTATCAACTCCAGTTATAGTTAAGATTTATTTGGATGTTGAAGACACTGTGTCGAATCTAGAGTTATGACTCTCAGTTTGAGTCGTGGTGAATGATATCAAAGGTTAGCTTTGTCGAACTATAACAACAAACTCAGTGTAATTCCATAAGTGAGGTATTAAGAGGTTAATGTATACACAGATCTTATCCCTATCTTCAAGAAGGTAACAAGATTATTTTCGGTAAACCCTCGGCTAGGAGAGGTAAAAGGGAGAGCAACAACAAGCACACCAATCAGAAAACCGAAGCGAAACTACAAAACTAACAGCGGGTACTGCATTCAGAAAGCCGAAATGAAAGCAACAACAAGTAGTAACGGAAGTCAAGGAATACAAAAATACACAATTGATGTTTTATACTTCAATACCACACACGAGGGGGGAGGGGGTGATTTGTGTGGTGCCCAATTGTTCGCTTAACCTGAATATAGAAGGACCTGGTTCTTCTATGTGTTCCAACTGCTACTGTTGCGAAGTAATAAGTACAGAAATTAAAGAATACAAAGATTTTACGTGGAAAACACCTGGCTCAAAAGATGAAAAAACCACGACCTACTTTCCAGTAGGATTTTCCCAAACTCTCCTCTAAAATCACTGAGCCAAAAACTGCTTTACAAAAACTCTTTTGTAAACCTAGGATTAATTATAATCCTATTGTAGCACACAACCTCAACTGTTGTGACAACTTCAAGTTAACTCCAACTTGAAAACTCTGAGTACCTAATAAAATTGCTTCTAGATAAAGCTGAAAGGTACAATATGAAAATACCTACTACAGTTGAACTAGAATAAAAGACAGACACTTGGAACTGGTTATTCTATCTGGTTCAAGTAGATTCAGGTTTGCACGCTTGAATCACATACAAATTGCTTGCAAAATTGCCTTGCTATTTTGCTCTCAATTCACGTTTAACTTCTGCTTATGTGTGTTGCTTGTAAAAGAGAACAACACAGATATTTATGAAGTCAGTAAATAGAGATTGACTAGAGTTCTGATACTACTCTTCCTTGGTGGAAGAGTTCTAGTTGATCTCAACCTCTAACTCTATCCTTCTCTTAAACTGTGTTTTCTTTGGGTAAGGAGTCTTTCTCTTTATATAATATGCAACCTTTTCGATCAGGATCAGGAGATATCACTTCTGTTAAGTTAGGTTTATCTCCTTCACGTGCATCTCACATGCTTAAGTTGACCATATTTGTGCTTCATTGGGATGGACCTGGTCCATGTCTAAGTTCCTTTGTCAGCTTCAAAACTCACCTTTACTTAAGACAACAACAAATAACATTAAGTCATGTACTAAAACTACTGTTACAGACAAGGACAATGCTCAGCTACCTATCCTTACCTTTTACCTTTATTCTCCACCTCCATACCTTCCTATCCATAGTCATGCTCTCAGTAAGCTGGAGCAACGTCGTATCTTGCTTAATCACCTCTCCTCAATACTTTTTCGGCCTGCCTTTACCCCTCCTTAGGCCCTCCATGGACAACCTCTCACACCTCATCACATGTGCATATATTCAACTCCTCGTCACATGCCCGAACCATCTATGTCTCGCCTCCCGTATTTTGTTCTTCACAGGGGCCACACCCACCTTATCCTGAATAACTTCATTTCTAATTCTAAGAAATCTGGTATGAGCTCACATCCATCTCAACATCCTCATTTTAACCACCTTTATCTTTTATATATGTAAGCTCTTGTTTGGTCAACACTCTACCCCATAAAACATAGTCGGTCTGGCCACCGCTCTGTAGAACTTACCTTTAAGTTTTAGTGGCACATTCTTATCACACAAAACATTAGAAACGAGTCTCTATTTCATCCACCCCGCCCTAATACGATGTGTAACATCCTTGTTGATATCTCTATTCCCTTGTGTAATTGAACCAAAGTGCTTAAAACTTTCTCTTCTAGGAATGGCTTGAGAATCAAGCCTCACGTCTTCGTCCACTACCAGAGTCGCACCATTGAACTTGCACTCCAAGTATTCTGTCGTGGTCCTGCTCAACTTGAAACCTTTAGATTCTTAGGTTTGCCTCCAAACCTCTTACCTCTCATTAACACCACCTCGCATCTCATCAATCCGTACAATGTCATCTATAAATGACATGCACTACGACACCTCTCCTTGAATGTGGCTCGTTAGTGCATCGATGGCCAAGGCAAATATAAATAAGCTGAGGGCTGACCCCTAGTGCAACCCTATCATAACTGGAAATTGTTCTGATTCCCCTCCCACGGTCCTCGAGTCTTAACTCCGTCATATATGTATTCAATAGACCTAATATATGCAACATGAATACAACTAGCCTCCAAACATATCCACAGAACTTCCATTGGCACTTTATCGTAAGCCTTCTCTAAATCGATAAACACCATATGCAAATCTCTCTTCTTCTCCTTATACTGCTCCATCAACCTCCTAAAAAGATGAATATCTTTCATAATGGAATGTCCCGACATAAATCTGAGCTAGTTTTTAAAAGTAGTCACAATCCTCCTCAACCTCAGCTCCACCACGCTCTCCTAGACTTTCATAATATGACTTAGTAACTTACAAAAAATTACATTACCTGCTTAATCAGGTCGGTTTGCCCTTTATGATCTGTTGCTAATTAAGCTCGGAGGTCCTTGATCTCCTCTTCTTTTTCCCAATAAGAAGTTTTAGGACATCCCTCTCATCCGTAAGCTTTTAAGGTCAGCCTCACACCGGTTCAACTCTGCCCGGGATTTAGAAAACTCTTCCGGATGAAGCGTTAAGGCCTATGAAGAAAGAAAGGTAGTCATGCAAGAGGAAACAAAGGCAAAAGTAATATAAATAAAGGGAGCTAAGGCTTACCCGACCTCATCGAAGATGCTCGGCGCAACATCTATATCGGAAGCATATTCGACTCCCGTGAAGCAACCGTAGAAAAGGTCCTCTCCTTCACGGTCCGTTCCCACATCGGGGGTCCCCATGTCCTGGGCTTCCTGAATTTTCCCCTCCGAAATGAGGGGAGGGGCGGTGAATCGTCAACATTTATTGCCCCAAGTAGGTTACTTGGGGAGCTCTCTTCATTTTGAAGGGCCTTCGAACTGGCCCCTTCAGGTACGTCCACCGATTGCCCATTACGGCGGGAGATATCTTCGACCTCCGATGACTCGGAGACTTTACTCGAGCCACCCTCCGAAATCCCTTCGGCCCGAAGCTGAACTTCTTCGAGCATCACCAGCTCAGCGGCCTTTGGGACCTCGTCGCTCCTCTTTCGAGTCACCAGATTGTAGTCAACATCTTCTTTTTCCTCTTCCTCATCTCTTAGCTTCTGAACTACATCCGCATGCAGGGCGGCAGTATCTTTCTTTGACTTGTGAGCCATGTTCTTCTTAGGCTTTGGAGTATCGGAGAGCGAAACCATTTTCCTCTTTTTATCCTTAGCCAATTTTGGGGTCTCTTCCTCTTCCCCAGGCGGTGGCGGTCTCATGATAGCATTGTCCCCGAGACCTGTATGAAAGGAAATCAGGTAGAAATAAAAAAGAGACATATCAGTGAAGAACGTTCAACACATAAAAAAAGATTACCATGATTTTTGGCCTCCCATCGGCCCTTTTCCAAATCACGCCACGAGTGCTCGGCGTATGAAGAGGTCGATGCCCATTTTCGAACCCAGCCCTCAAGGTTCGGAATTGCACTAGTTACCCAAGAGACCGTTGCACCATAAGAAAGAATGTTGATGAGAAAAGGTATATGAAGTAAAACAGTCAACATAAACTATTAGTGGGTTTGTACTTATGTTTCATGTTCCATTCTTCGGGGAATGGAATCTTCTCGGCCGAGATTATGTCAGAATTTCTCACTCGAACAAATCGGCCCATCTATACTCAATCTTTGTCCTCGTCTATGCTCGAGAACAACACCTTTGTAGCTCGGCTCTGAAGCCTTATTAATCCGAATCTATAAAGACGGGGCTGTATAGTCTAATGAGATGGTCGAGGGTAAAAGACATCCTTTCGACCTTGATCACAAAGAATCGGAGCAAAATAATAATGCGCCAAAAAGAGGGGTGGATTTGACCTAGGGTTATGTGGTATTGGCAACAGAAGTCGATAATAACAAGATCGACGGGACCCAGCATGAAAGGGTAAGTGTAAACACTTAAAAAACCTTTCACATAAGTGGTAATATCCTCCTCGGGGGGTAGGAATCACCACCTCTTTGTTTTTCTAATGACAATCTTTTTTTACCTGCTCAAGATCGCCCTCAGTTATCGAGCATATGTATCTCGACATTGGCTCACATTGACCAAGGACCGATGAAGGTTTCTCAACTTTAAATTCAAAAGTATGATCACACGACCCGGGAACACGCTCTTCGATGCGTGGCTCCACTGGCATTTTATCACCATCCGGTCGCGATGAAGAGGCTTTTTCCTTTTGAGGAACGGTTTTTTATGGTTTCTCCATTATTATATGAGTTCAGAGAAAGAAGAAGATGAAACTTGTTGTTTTAAGAAAAGATTGGCAAACGGGATTTGAAGAACCTGCAGAATTGATAAGCTTGAAGAGAGTAGAAGAATTTTTGAAGATTAGGAGAAATTTTGAAAGTAAAGTTTGAGAAAATTATGAAGATGATCTATTTATAATATTTACTATGGCGGTTTGAAAACACTAGTGGTCGATCATCGACTACGATCATTAATGATGTTGGGAACTGTGCAGACGCGACGCTTCAGTCGCTTTAGTCACGAAGGTGACGTCATAATTGGTCGAGGTACAAAATCGAAGTCTCAGTTCGTTTCTTCTCATTACATTCCAAGAAACGAGGGGACTATCTGTATACGGTTAAAATCAGGCTTGCCCGATTTTGCCATTAAATCGAGACGAGGGAATACCATCGAGGGTCAGCCCTGTAATAGATCAGGCCAGAGCACGGAGATAAAGGTATCGAGTTCGAGAATCGAAGTACCCGTCGAGATCGAGGCCATCAGCAGTCGAGACCTAATATGATCTACTTCGAGCGAAGCACAATAACGGAAAGGCAGAATTTTCGTAATCGGTCGGAGATCACGACGGAAATCCCGAAACAGATAAAATCAAGCGCGATTGTTTAGGCTAATCATGAGATTTACTTCCGTAATTAGAATTGTACCATAACGAGGACTCATATGCTATATAAAGAGGACCCTAATCATTTTGCAACCACCTTAGATTCACGAATATCAAAGCAATATAATATTTCTCAGCTTACTTTCCTGTTCATGAGCTTATTGTGCCTTTAACTATTCTTGCATAACTAGCTCGAGGGTGTCCAAGCTCGAGGGCTCTGTCCAACCACTGGTTTGCTTTATATTATTGTCAATTTGCATCACTTATCTTTACATTCATCAATTGCTATTAGGTGAAATTACGTATCCTTAAAATAACAATATAAGTTAATTGTTATCCAAATTTTAGGGTAAACAAAAGTGACGCATGATGTTTTAAAAACATATCGAAAATGAATAGAACCATACCAATAAAAAGAGATCGAGATATTGGGACGACTTTAAAAATTAATTATTTACTTGTACGTAATAAAGTAATAAAAAAATTAATATTTAATTATCGACCAAGTCGAACCGTTGACACCTCACATAAACTAGGAAAAGTAGATTAAATTAACCTTGGTAACCACTAACCACAAGAAAATTCCGTTTTGACATCATCAAACTCAAAGGTAAGGAATGAGAGGTTCTACTTCTAGAAAAGACGGAGTATTGAGTCTAGCGGACCCAGTCGTCTACATCTTACGCGCCAACGAAGACCCCAGTGTCACTACACTAAATAGGTATTCCATGTACTACTAATATTTGAGAGTCACACTCACAAAAAAAGAGTAAAACTAAATATTTCAAATCTTAAAAGAATAAGAAGTAGTATATATTAATTTTATTTTCTTGCAAACACTGATTATATCACTTAGTGGAGTTTTCATTAAGTGAAATATTTGTTAGTAAGATAAATAATAATTTAAATAAAAACTTTTATGATTAAGTTACTAAATGCCATTTTTAATAATTTCCAAAAATCTTAAAAGATGACTTATTGGATTGGGGGTACTATTAATTAATATACAAAAATTAAATAATTTTTTGGGGCGTTTATAATGTGTAGATTTCCTAATCCAAATTCGCACCGCAGAAGTCCATTAAAGCGGTAACCGCTTTCTACCAAAAAATTTCTATTCTTAAAGCTCGAACCTAAAATCTCTAATTAAAGATGGATGAATTTTATCACAATCCTTGGTGGTAATTATAACAAGCTAATATGCACTTAATTTCTAGATAACTCAACATAAAAGGTCAAGTCTAGTTTCCATCATTTTAAAATTTATATTTCTCTAGATAATGGTATATATACTATAATGTTGACTTAGTCCAATCCAATATCTATTTTCGCATACGAAGAAAATCCAAATATCCAAAATCCCCTGATCTTCTTTGATGTTAAGCCTTTGCATTCTCAGTATATGCATGACTGGCATCTATTTACCTACTCCTTTCATTTGATTTAATTTGAATGTTAATTTTTATAGTGATTTACACTTTTATTAAATGAATAATATATAACAACAATGACTTAAAAAGCATGTATTTATTAATTTAATGCAATTAAATGAAAATAAAATATCACATGACAACCCTTTTAACATTTAACCTCGACGCTTTTATCCTTTTTATTATTTCAGATGAATTATACAATGTTTTTTTTGAATATTAATGTAATTAGCCATTATCCTTTATATAAAAAAAATATTGCAGTTCATTAATTAAGAAAAGAACTTTCACCCTGGTGGATTACTTGCTATTAGATTCATATGACAAGTATTTATTTACTAAATAATCAAATCCGAGGAGACAGTAATGGAGTAACTAATTTAATATGAAGGGAATAATCTGCTACTCTGACTGAGATGAATATTCTTTAGGGTATTAGATTCAAATTTGTTAACGAATAAACTTAATACTCTCATTCATTGAAAATAATGTTGTTTTTACTGTCTACGTAAGATTCGTCTCATTTGAGACGTAAGATAATCAGCCTTATTACATACTTGTTTTTTAATTTCATTTAGATACCTTACATTTCATTATCAGAATACATTACTTAGCAATTAATATAACGTAATCAGAGGCGGATCTAAGATTTAATGTTTATGGTTCATGCAACGACTTCGAGTAAATTTTTAATAGTAACTGGATTCACATTTAAATATTTGTAGCTATTTAATGAATTTTAGAACACATTTATACTGTTTGGACAAAAACTAATGGGTTCACGGGAACCGTAGATGACATGCTAGATCCGCCCCTAAACGTAATATTACTAAGGTTGAATACCACCGAGGAATATGGTTAGATAAATGAGATCCTTATATTTTTATCCATATATTTTAAATTTAAGCCTTATAAATGAAAAACTCTTGATAGAAAACAATTTTTTTAATGGACTATGCAGCATACGAAGTTAAGCAGATCAATAAATTTCACATATCAAATAGTTTTAAAAATAATAATAAGGTTAGTCACAATTACTAACAAGCCAATTTTCTTGAGAGAGATATTTTACCATATACTATTAATAAATCTACTCTCCTCCTTATATTTGTTAATCATTCGTTTATTTAATACTCTAAATATTAACCAATTTTTCTTTAACAATTGCTTATTTCAACATTCTACAAAATATTTTAATTATGAAAGTTAAGCATAACTAATTTCTCTTATCTTTGATTAGATGTTTCACGAGCCCTCTATAATCCGTAGTGCGAGTCTGTCAGCAAAACTGACTAAAACGTTCCACCAAATAGTCCTTAGTTAATCGTCACAACTTTAATCTCCGCCCTTAGATTAAACCTAAAGTAAATCCAACGGACAAGATTTAACATCAAAGATTCGCCATTGAAATTTATGTTACACGTTCTTGATTGGCCCATCTCAATTGAAGATGATGCGTGTCCACTGCGTGTGATAGTACGTGTTAGCAAAAGTTGAAACCAAACCCTTATTAGCTTAATTTACGATATTTAGTCACTAATTAGATTAGATTATTTTTTCCATTAAAGTTATTACCTTTTGAGAATATTCATTTTTATAATCATTAAAATTTCTCTTTCATTACTTTTCTTTTTCCTTTTTTTAATTTCCAACAAACCGATATACGCGGTCCAAATGAACCACAATATAAAGGCTTATTCCTCCTGTTAGGGTTACACAAACATCCTCTTCTTTTGCCTTTCTCTGTGTTTTCTCTTTCCTTTGTCCACTGAGAAAAAAAAAATATTGAATCTGGGATTTGCCATCTTGGATTTTAAGGTTGAAAGTATATTTGGGAATTTTGGTCTTGTTAAGGATAGTGTTGTGTCCATTTTCTTGAGATTTCTTTGTCATTTCCCACCATTTCTTCATCTTATTTTAGTGGGTTGGTTCTAATTTTCTTAAAGTTTGAATCTTTTGCCTTAGAATTTTTCAGTCTTGAAGGGTTGATCTATTTTTGATAATTTCTTTTCACTTCCAATTCCTATTAAAGGTGTGGATTTTTGGGTGTTTGATCCGAATTTCGTGTTTGTCATTTCATTTTTTACTCTCAATAATTTGTGGGTTGAATTTCAAATTGTTAAAAAAGTTATAAGATTTTTTTTATTTGACTGTTTCATGTGACAAAAGAAAATCTATAGAAAATGCCAGTTACAGATTATCAAGGGGCATCAACATCTTTCACAAATTTTGGAAGGTCACTTTTGAGTATGCGCCGTGATCAGGTTCATTCAATGGAATCTGCTCATGAGGCAACTAGCCAAGAGCTAGAACTTGAATCTTTTCAAAAGCAAGTCGCTGAGCGTTTCAATGAATTAACTTCTGTTGATTCTGATCAACTGCTTTCGATCCCGTGGATTCGAAAACTCTTGGATGTATTCCTCTGTTGCCAGGAACAATTCAGGTCCATTGTGTTTAATAACACAGCTTACTTGAATAAAGCTCCAATGGACCGTTATATTACTGATTATTTCGATAGGAGTGTGAAGGGTTTGGATGTATGTAACGCGATAAGGGACGGAATTGAGCAGATCAGGCAATGGCAGAAGCAGATGGAGATTGTTTTGTGTGCATTGGAGAATCAGAGGAGTGTTGGTGAAGGTCAATTTCGTCGCGCAAAAAAGGCGTTGGTCGATTTGACTATTGGTATGCTAGACGAAAAGGATTCTAATCAAACTGTTAACCATAGAAACAGATCATTCGGGCGAAACAATCCTCAAAATGATCATAAGTCTATGGGGCATTTTAGGTCTTTATCGTGGAGTGTATCGAGGAATTGGTCTGCTGCTAAGCAGCTCCAAGCAATTGGTAATAATTTAGTTGCTCCGAGGAATAATGAAATTGTTGCTAGTAATGGATTATCTTTGGCTGTTTTTACAATGAGTTATGTGTTGTATTTTGTAATGTGGGCACTTGTGGCTGCAATTCCTTGCCAAGACCGCGGCTTGCAAACACATTTTTATGTGACTAGGCAATTTGTTTGGGCTGTTCCAATTTTGTCTCTCCACGAGAGGATTTTGGAGGAATCGAAGAAGAGGGATCGTAGAAATGCTTGTGGATTATTGAAGGAGATTCAAGAGATAGAGAAATGCGCGCACCAAATGAACGAATTGATCGATAATGTTAACTTCCCAATCACAGAGGAAAAAGATGGAGAAGTAAAGGAAAGAGTTCATGAACTTGGGCTTGTCTATGATGGTTTAAAGAGTGGATTGGATCCATTGGAGCGCCAGGTTAGAGAAGTGTTTCATAGGATCGTTCGTAGCAGGACTGAAGGCCTTGACTCTATTGCAAGATGAAATTGTGTAGCAGAATTGGTCAGGTTGTCTTTTGAGAAGCATATATTATTAGAACATGAGCATAATATGATATAGATTTTCCCCTTTTTTTCTTTTCTTTGGTTGACCCTTTTTTTAGATGAGTAAGAGGAGGGAGAATATTTAATGGTGCAATGTACCACAAAAATAATTAGTTTAAAGGTAAAAATCATGTATTTTCACTTCATATTATGTAAAGAAATTAGGAAAAGAAAAGGTGGATCTTTGGTCCATTTTGGTGATGTTCATCTTGTTTGGGATTGTGGAATCACATTTCTGACTAGTTAAGTTTGTTCAGTTTTTCTTCTTCTTGGTACTTGCAACATTGGTATACATCTCTTGATTAAACTGGAAGTTGCTATTCTGGATTAAGATGTTATTACTCTAGAAATGGTAATTGTGAAGGAGAAAAATGGTTGATTGTTACTCTGTTTATATCATCTTGTTTGACATTTGTATGTCAATGATATTGCCAAGTTTATGTTTTACGATTTTTTATCCTTTCTCCCTTAAAGCTTTTACTGAATGAGTTGTCACTATAAAAGGAATGTCATAGATTCAATTTGGTCATTTACTCCAAATAGTTTTTCCTTATGGTGTGTGATGTGCTCTTGTACAAGGCTGTTCTCTGCTCATTACACGGCCATTCGCCCTTGGGAATGGTCAATTTTAGATTTAGGGGTCGTTTGGTAGTGTGCATTAGATAAGCTAATGCGCTAATGCATACATTAGCTTTGTGTATTAATAATACATTGTTTGGTAGGGTGCATTACCTTTATGTATTAATAATACATTGTTTGGTAGATATTTTGAACTCATGCATTACTTATGCACGCATTACTTATGCACGCATTAGTTATACATCCTATTTGGTATTATCCTATGCATAACTAATGCATAGAAAACAATGGTATTAGCAATGTAATGAGTTTTAATGCATGCATTAGCTTAGTTAAAGACAAAATTGTCTTTCAAAATTTATGCTTGATTAAAATATGCTAGTTAGTATATTAATACAAGTTCAAAATAATTCAAATAGTGAGAAATAAAATTATATCCCTAGTAAATAAATAAATTTTTAGCATATTTTCTTTTTTATAAATAAATATTTAATTTTATTTTATAATATAGGTCGACAAATAAAATATTTTTTTAAAACCTTTTCACATAAAAACATTTCTCAACATATGTTTCTTTTAAAAAGTTAGAGTGTGGACTAGTTTTGAGGGTATTTTTGTAAACAAACAATTCTTTTAGAAATTGTGCAATGTTTTAATACATCAAACCAAACAATGGATAAAAAATATGTTAGCATAACTAATACCAGCACAACTAATGCAAGCATAAGTAATACCAACATAACTAATGCAAGCATAATTAATACCAGCATTACTAATACACCATATTCAACATTATTCTTATACACCTTACCAAGAGACCCCTTAGTCTCATTTTTGACAACCCTTTTGCAATCCCAAAAATATTGATACTTTTGGAGTTACCTTTGTTGGGGCTAAGGGTGGCTAACGGGCGTGTCGGGTCGAAAACGGTAATGAAAAGACGTATAAATTATCCAACCCGACTTATATTTAATACGGATAAAAAACGGGTTAACCGGCGGATAATATGAGTAACCATATTATGCATGACTTGTTGAATATGATCACTTTTGGAAAAATTTCTAGTCTCAAAACTTGAGGAACCCCAAATTTGAGGCTTTACAAATGTAAAAGTTAAACTCATTAATTATTCATTGGTTATCCATTTTATCCATATGTGATTGTTTTTAAAAAAATTCATTATTCAGCCTATTTTTGTAGTTAATACGGGTGGTTAGCTGTTTCTTTTAGCCATTTTGCCACCACTAGTTGGGGCAATTTTGTTTTTGTTCAGACATTAGAGCTGGCATTGTCATGGAGTGTCTATTTGGTCAAGAGCTGTTAATGAATTATTCAAAGGTTTGTTTGACATTAGTTCTCTGAGTTTGCAGTTTCTGTTATCTACAACTTGGAATTTTCTCATCTTTCAGGAAAGTCATATACTACAATTCTTCAGCATGTGAGGTTTTGGTCAAAGGTTTAGCTTTCTTGTTGACTCAGAAGATTTTTAATATTTTTATTTGTGGAATGCACGTTAGTTATATCTTATGGAAAAAAAATGCTTTGGGACAGACTAGGATGACGTTCTTTTCTTGTTCCTTGTTTTAAGTCATGCGCAGAAATTAACTCAACTTTTGTAGATTAGTATTGTGTAGACCAAGCTTTCTATCTCTGTTGGCAGGGATTATTAATAGTGTTATTCCTTTTCATTAGTGTCAATAATCATAATTTTACAAGGGATATAGACATATTTAACTCTTAAAAAATGTGTCAATTCACTATTAGTGAAACCATCTTTCACCATTGAGAGAATTAGGAATCATCACCAATATAATTTAATACACCAGGTCGCTAAGTGTATAGACTTATTATGATAAGTCATGATTGTTGATTCAACATAGCTTGTTGGTATATATATATATATGCGCGCGATTAGTGTACAAAACTAAAATTATTTCAGAAAAATCATATGAGTGGTTATTTGAGAGGATTCTATTAGGAAGGCCTATCTTGAAAAATTAATTAATCACATGTTTGCTTAATTTGTCAAAGAGTTGAGAACATGGTAGAAAAGGAATAACACTATTAATAATCCCTGCCAACAGAGATAGAAAGCTTGGTCTACACAATACTAATCTACAAAAGTTGAGTTAATTTCTGCGCATGACTTAAAACAAGGAACAAGAAAAGAACGTCATCCTAGTCTGTCCCAAAGCATTTTTTTTCCATAAGATATAACTAACGTGCATTCCACAAATAAAAATATTAAAAATCTTCTGAGTCAACAAGAAAGCTAAACCTTTGACCAAAACCTCACATGCTGAAGAATTGTAGTATATGACTTTCCTGAAAGATGAGAAAATTCCAAGTTGTAGATAACAGAAACTGCAAACTCAGAGAACTAATGTCAAACAANCCCCCCCCCCTAAAAAAAAAAAAAAGAAAGAATTCCCACCTCAATAACCCCTTCTAGATTTTGATATTTCTCTGGCCAGCTAATTGCTGATTTTGAGAACTGGATCATAGCTGGCATGTTTATTAAGATCTATAATAAGTTCAAAAATTTGAGATTTGGCATTTTATGCAATAGCTATCAATATATGAGAGGCCACTACGTGGTGAGAGGTTGAGGACCTTTTCTTGAATGAATCTACAAGTATTATGAAGGTGTGCTTTAATTGCCCAAAAAAATATTAGCTGGCTGATTTTATGGTAGGCTACAAAGAAAGTGGACCTCAACATCTAGAACAAGTTCTATATATATATATATTATTATTAATAATTGCTTCTATATAGGACAGAAGGAAGTAAGTGCCAAATATTTGCTTTTTGACATATTTCTTCTTTTAACGGTATTGAATTCAACACCCAAGTTTTGTTTTACTAGGTCCTTTTCGATTATTTTGAAAAGTTTATAGAGTGATAGTTCTAGTCTCAGAAGTAAATCAATATACGTAGCAATTTGAATCTAATTCTACAACTTATTTGAATTAAAATTCATCCTTTTTATTACCATTTTTCGTTTTAGAAAGGATTAGAATCCATGTCGGCATCTCTTCTTTCTTCTTAAATTAAAGAATGATTTAGAGTACAAAAGTTAGTACATGTACAAGCCTAGGGTGGGCATCGGCCGATTCGATTTGTGAATATTATTAATTTAGCATATCGGTTATCGATTTATAAATATGTTAAACCGATAATCAAACCGATACGATATCGATTATCAGTTAATCGGTTATTGACCGTTATCGATTTACCCGATAAAATAATAAAAAGCATAATACACATGGACTGAATTTCAATCATTGAAGCTTGCATAATCAAATTCCAAGCATAGCCATTTCGCTTTTCCATTTTTCTTGTAAAATACATACTTTTGTTTTACTTATTGCAAGTTACTTAGTTGATCACAGGATACCTTTCGCAAGTTCCCTCAATTTTTCATATTACAAATAAAGAAAAGGAAGTAATCAAGTAAGGAATGATTTTACATAAAGTTGATCTGCAGTTAAGTAAAAAAGAATAGAACAATTCACTAGAGTCTGGACGTCACAAACGACATCCTGTAGCTAATTCGGCCAGTGAAAAAATGAAGAATATTAGTGAATGTTAAGGAGGTTATATCCTACCTCAAATCATTCAAGAAGCTCAAAAAATTAAATTTCAAGAGTACATCTCTCTGCTACCATCGATAGAATGAAGAGTGAAGACTTGCGGCTGAGAAAAGTTCGGAGAAAACGAGAAATGAACTGAAGGCTGAAGCCCTAGATGTATTTATATACTTCATTGGGTTATTGGTTAACCGGTTGATAAAATTGGGCAAATCGAGCCCCGAACCAATAACCCAATAGAAGAAACATTAAACTGTTACCAAACTATTAACCCAATAACCCGATATCGATAACCCAATAAACATTTATCGGTTCGGGCTATCGGTTTTACTCGATGTATGCGCGCCCTACAACCAATTGAAAACCTAACCAGAGGATCATGCAAGAAATACTAATAATTACATGAATCCTTAGGTGTGTGCAACCTTGAACAATGGTGGGGCAAACCTCCCAAGAGGGGGGAGGGGGAGATATATGTGACACCTTAGGCAAATCTCACATTGTCAAAACACGGGAGAGATGTTTAGTATATAAGTAAACATTCCTTAGACTCTGGTGACACATTTTAAAGCCATGTGGGCCTATGCCTAAAATATATCACTAATGAGTTGGACTGTTATATATTAAAGAATGATTAGAGTACAAAAGTTAGTACATGTACACAGGGCGGAGCTACCCTTGTCCGATGGGTGTCAATCGACACCCCTTTACTGGAAAATAATAGTGTGTAGATAGGTATTTTAAAAAAAAATGAATATATACAAGGGGTTGACAACTCTTGACACAAGACAAACTCTTAGTGCAATGGTCAAGGGATGTCAAAAGTTACAGAAGGTCTCAAGTTCCATTCTTGATTGTAGCGTAACTTCTTTTGATTTTGACACCCCTTTATATAAATTCCGGCTTCGCCACCGCATGTACAAGCCAATTGAAAACCTAACCAGACGATCATGCAAGAAATACCAACAATTACATGATTCTTCATTAGGGGATTAATTGCTAACATGTATGACTTGCTATACTTTTTCTTTTTCTTGGTTAAGTGACGTTATTAGTCATAAAAAGGAGAACGCTTCAATTTTACTCAATAAATCAATTTGATGAATTATATAAGAGGAAGAAACATATTGATATAGAAAATAATTCACAAGTAGAAAGTTGGTTGCATTGGAAATGTCATCTGGACATTTCAACTGCTACTTGCAAGTTGCAAATAGGCAGTGGATTGATATTACTTATTTTTGTTCACGTGACATCATTGAATCCTTTAATAAATTCCAAAAGGTTTTTGTTGGCACATCCTCTCTTGGTCCCTATCCTTTATAGTAGTAGTAGCCTTTGATTCAATTAATTCTTGTAAAATTAAAGGAAGTAGGTTAAAGTGTTGTGATATTTGAGTGTTGCCTAATTGGCAATTAGAGTGGTAGGTGACTATAGACGTGTAGATCATACGTGTTGACATGATGATATACATTTCGCACTGGACAATCAAAAATATTTTATTAAAAAAAATATTTAGTAAAGAATAATATGAGTCTAACAAGTTGCGTAGTGCTTTGATGGAATTTTGAGTGCTAAAGATGATAATATTTTCTTAGTTGTTTTTTTTCCTATGAAGTTTAGGCTTGGCCCCGACCTTTAGATTATAAAAAATGATTAGTACATGGAGAAGGACAAATGTGTGATTGTTATAAAATAAAAGCAATACAGTAAAATGTAAATAAGAAGAGATAGAAAGAAGGGAGAAGAGTTTTATTCTTTCACTTTGATGTATTTTTCCATTGCAATTACATGGCCTTTTATAGGCATAAAAAGTAAAGATGATTGACA
>MU695052.1:138044-159437 GCA_026770625.1 Nicotiana glauca | reverse complement strand
ATATATATATATATATATATATATATATATATAAAACGTGGCAATAAAAGGGAGTAAAAAGTTTATAAACATATTTGAATGCAAGTAATACAAAAATAATTAATAAAAATAGAGATAGATTTATAAAAAGATTCTATATAGATAAATGAGCTTTGATCGTCATTAATGAAATAAAAATAGAGATAAATTTTATAATAGAATTCTAAAAGATTATCTATTTTAAATTATAATTTCAAAACTATTTCATCAATAACAATAAAAACTCATTTACATATATAGATGGTAGAGAATAAGAGAGAGTGAAACTTACATATATACATACATACTTACTTACTTTCTTAATGCACGTACCATTTAAATTACAATTATAAAAAATAGCGTTCGATTTTGTAATAAATTTATAAAAAGATTATGTTACTTATAACGTTAATGAACTGCAGTAAAGATCTATACTAAGGTAGAAAAATATTTAAACTATAAGTAAAATGTTTAGGTTAAAAAATAAAATATTATTCTATATAATACAAAAATGTATTATATAGATGGAGAATTAAAAATGTCAAGGGCAAAATTGATATTGCATAAGATAAAAGTGGGAGAATGACTATTGTTGTGTTTGATTTTTAGAGCAAAGTTAGAAGGCTAAATGATTTTCATCCTAACATAATACAACTTGTTTACGGTATTCCCATTGCCCTAACGCCTAAGGCTATGCACGGATCAGATCAAATTGAATTTAGCACATTTCGGATTCTAGAAAATGCAAATTATATCGATCCAAATTATATCGAATTTTAAAGTTTGGATAGGATCCAATTTCGGATCGTATTATTATGCCTCAAAATTAAACTAATATGTATATTTTATTCATAAAAGACACAATACATATGTTTATGCAACTATGAGAGTACTATGGAATCTCCTAACGCCCCTCCCCCTCCAAGCGAAAATCATATTTCCTTTTATGGAAACTGCTCAAGGCTTTAGTTGGTAATTTAATGCTTAACATATGATTTTTATCTTTCCTTTCTCTTCTATGAATGATTATGTATTAACTATGGTTTTATTGGTACTTTATCTCCCTCTCAATTATTATTTGGTGGAATAAATAATTTTTTATTGGCATATGTGAATGCTTGTATGATAATGCACATTTAGACAAATAACTGATATTTGTAACACTATAAATATTATATACATTTTATATAATTGGTATAATATGTTAAAAAACTATTTATTAAATATATTATGAAGTATATATTAAAATATTTTTAGTGGTATAATATTATATTATTTGGATAAAGATAGTACATAATTCTTTTTTTCAAAATAAATATATCTTTTTTTTTTTCAAATATAATATACAACAATGTATATTTGGAGTATTAATATATTAATTCAAAAATTGTGCAGTGAGTTGAAAAATTCCCTTTTTTTTTTGGGTTTGTCAAAAACAATTGTAAACTACTAGTAAATTATATATATATATATATATATATATATATATATATATATATATATTTTTTTTTTACATATAAGCACGTTATATATTTGAAAAATATACACCTAATGTATGTTGCATTGTAACGACCCGACCGGTCGTTTTGAGCTTTTGCACTTCGCTCGCTAGTTCTCGAACATGCCTAGCCCCGTGTGATGTATTATGACTTGTGTAAATCATCGGTTTTGGTTTTCAAGGTAATCGGAATAGCTTTGGAAGGATAGTTCTCAGTTTGAAGCTTAAAATTTGAAAGGTTTGACCAAGTTTTGGCTTGTTAGCATATGATCTCGGATTGAAATTTTATGATTTGGTTAGCTCCGCTAGGTGATTTGGGACTTAGGAACATGTTCGGAAAGTGTGTTGGAGGTCCGGAGTAGATTTAGGCTTGAATTGACGAAATTGGAATTTTGGCGTTTTCTGGTTGATAGGTGAGATTTTGATATAGGGATCAGAATGGAATTCCGGAAGTTGCAGTAGGTTCGATGTGTCAAATGTGGCATGTGTGTAAAATTTCAGTTCATTCGGACGAGGTTTGGTAGGCTTTTTGATCCAAAGAGGAATTTAGAAGTTTTTGGAGTTCTTAGGCTTGAATCCGATGTTATTTGGTTGATTCGATGTTGTTTAAGGTGTTTTTAAGATTTGTATAAGCGTGGAAGGTGGTATATGACTTGTTTGTACTTTTGGTTGAGGTCACGGGGGCCTCTAGGTGATTTCGGATGGTTGACGGATGGTTTTGAGTTGGAATATGTAGCTGAAGTGCTAAGTTCCTGTCATAACCGCACCTGCGGCTTGAGGAACGCAGGTCCGGGCCCGCAGAAGTGGATGGTGTGTCGCAGATGCAGCTACAGGTGAAATGGGCAGGAATTGCAGATGTGGAGTCTGGGGCTCACCTGCGATAGCGCAGGTGCGGGATTTAATCGCAAGTGCGGTCTTGAGCGCTTAAGTGACTAGCGCAAATGCACATATGGGACCGCAGGTGCATTTGCTTCGACTGTAGAAATGGTAGCACGGGGCAGAACATATAAATTATGGGCTTCGCGATTTTCAGTCATTTTTTCATAATTTTGTGCGATTTTGGAGCTCCAAGCTGTGATTTCAAGAGGGAATCAAGTGTTGATAGAGAGGTAAGCTGTGACGACCCAAAGGGTCATCACTTGTTTTCTTATTCATTCTGAGCTTCCGAGGCCTTGAAAACCTCATTTATAATTGCCTCAATTTGCGTGAGCAGTCCGTACGCGTAGCTGGAAGCTCAAATATAAAATTCTGTGAAAATTTGTTAAGTTTTGATATTAAAATGGGTAAATTTGACTCTGGTCAATATTTTTGGTAAACGGACCCGGACCCGTGATTTGACGGTCTCGGAAGGTCCGTAGAATAATATGGACTTGGGCGTATGCCCAGAATCGAATTTCGAGGTCCCAGGCTTGAGAAATGAATTTTTCTGTTAAATTATTTTCTAAAAATGTTTAAGGAAAATAAAAAGGAAATTTGATTGAAAAGTGATGGTATCGGGCTCGTATTTTGGTTCTGACGCCCGGTACAGGTCTTATATGCAATTTAAGCGCTTCCTGTAAAGTTTGGTTGAAAACAGATGTCGTTTGACGTGTTTCGGGCTTAAAATGGAAAATTTGAAGTCTTATGAAATTTGGAAGAAATCATGGATTTTAAGGCTTAATTCATTGTTTTTATGTTATTTTGGCGATTTGATCGCACGGTTAAGTTCGTAGGATATTGTTGAGTTAGTGTATGTGTTTGGTTAGTGTTTGGTTAGGATTCCCGAGGGCTCGGGAGTGTTTCAGAGGTGTCTCGGAGAGATTTCAGACTTAGAAAATTTTCAAAAAAAAAATTGCAGAAATAGTACCCCGTGAACAGTGCCAATGCGTGAACAATCCCGGAATTTTTCTGGACAGAACGTTTATTTTGGTGAAAATGGGACTTTGTCTCATTCTTCATTTTTTTCAAAATGGAGCTCGGGAGAGGGGATTTTCGCGAGATTTTCAGAGAAAACAACGGGGTAAATGTTCTTAACTTAATTTTGGTTAGATTACCCGAATCTATTACTAGTTTTGGCATTTAATTGGTGATTTTAGTTGGTAAAATCTTGAAAACCCTCTTGGTTTAATTTGAGTGTCTGGTCCTAGCCTCGTCACTACTTCGCCGGGGTAGGCTAGGCACTTACCAGCACATGGGGTCGGTTGTGCTGATACTAAACTATGTGCTCTTTTGAACAGATACATGTTTTGGACAGTAGCAGCAGTAGTGCAAGTGTTAGCATTTAGATCAGCGAGACACCGAGGTAGCCTTGCAGGCGTTCAAGCCCCAGCAGCTCCAGTGGGCCCAGCTCAGGTCCCAGAGGGGTTCATTGCCACTCCAGTTCTTGAGGACGCTCTGGTCCGATTGGCAAACCTTATGGAGAGTGTCACCCGAGCGGGTTTGCTTCCAGCAGCACCAGCCACTTCCGAGGCTGGCGGAGATAATCAGACTCCTGCTACGTGCACTCCGGAGCAGGTAGCTCTCAAAGTTCAAGCTCTAGTGGTTCAGCTAGCTATGGCATGTCAGCCGGGTATAGTGGCTCAGGCCGGGGGTGAGGTCATTTTTCAGAAACGCGGCCAAGGGTCGGATAAAAGGCCCCGTCATGCAGGCAGATTCAGTGGTATCTCGTCTGGAGGTAGAAATTCCTATGGTAGAGACCATCCTCCGAGGCCCTTTTAGTCAGCTCTCTAGGTCACTCACGGTACTTCATACGGTCATTCAGGTCGACAGGGCTAGTCTCAGTTTCCCCAGCCACGACATTCACGTGGATGTTATGAATGTGGCGAGTATGGTCATCTCAAGAGGGCTTGCCCGAGGTTGAGGGGCACTCAGCCGCAACAGTCGAGGTTTTTCCATGCTTGTGGTGACCCGAGACACGTTGTCAAGTATTGCCCTCGAGTTTCAACTAGCTCTCAGCATCAGAGTTCTCTTATTATGATTCAGGCACCAGGTGTTCCATAGCCCGCCCAGCCAGCTAGAGGTGGGGGCAGAAGTCATAGAGGTGGAGCTCAGACCGCCAGAGGTGTAGGCCAGCCAGCAGCCATGCCAGAGGCTGAGCCTTCAGATGCAGACATTACAGGTACTATTCTGATTGTTATAGGAAAAGCTTCAGTGTTATTTGACCTGGGCCTACGTATTCGTATCCGTCGTCTTATTTTGCACCGTACCTGGTTCATCCAAGTAATCCACTTAGTGTTCCTGTTAATGTGTCCACACCAGTGGGTGATTCTATTGTGCTCGATCGAGTTCATCAATCCTTTATTGTGGTGATTGGGGGTCTTGAGACACGTGTTGATTTTTGCTCTTAGATATGGTCGACTTTGATGTCAAATTAGGAATGGACTGGCTATCTCCGTATCATGCTATCCTGGATTGCCATGCCAAGACTGTGACCTAGGCCTTGCCGAATTTACCTCGTCTAGAGTGGAAGGGAATTTCTGGTCATTCTACCCGCAATGTTATTTCGTATGCTAAGGCTCGGCGTATGGTCGAGAAAGGGTGTTTGGCCTTTTTAGCCTATATTCGTGATTCCAGTGCTAAGGTTCCCTCTATCGAATCGGTACCCGTGGTTCGCGAGTTTCCTGAGGTTTTCCCTTCAGATCTGCCGGGTATGCCACTCGACAGGGATATTGATTTCTGCATTGATTTGGCTCCGGGCACCCAGCCCATTTCTATTCCGCCATATCGTATGGCCCCGACAGAGTTAAAGGAGTTGAAGGAGCAGTTGCAGGATTTACATAAGAAGGGTTTCATTAGACCTAGTATTTCACCGTGGGGTGCGCCAGTGTTATTTGTGAAGAAGAAGGATGGTTCGATGAGAAGGTGCATTGATTACCGGCAATTGAACAAGGTTACAATCAAGAATAAGTATCCACTGCCGCGAATTGATGGTTAATTTGACCATCTTTAGGGTGCCAAGGTGTTTTAAAAAATAGACTTAAGATCTGGCTATCATCAATTGAAAATTAGGGCATATGATGTCCCTAAGACAACATTCCGCACTCGGTATGGACATTGTGAATTTCTGGTCATGTCTTTTGGGTTGACAAATGCCCCAGTAGCTTTTATGGACCTGATAAATCGAGTGTTCAGGCCTTATTTAGACTTGTTCGTGATAGTCTTCATTGATGATATATTGATATACTCCCGCAGTCAGGAGGAGTATGCGCAGCATCTTAGAGTGACTCTTCAAACTCTGAAAAATAGTCAACTATATGCAAAATTTTCAAAGTGTGAATTCTGGTTGAGTTCAGTTGCATTCCTGGGTCATGTTGTGACGGCAGAGGGTATTCAGGCTGATCCAAAGAAGATTGAGGCAGTCAAGAACTGGCCTAAACCAACATCAGCTACAGAGGTCTGGAGTTTTTTGGGATTAGCAGGGTATTATCGATGGTTCGTGGAGGAATTTTCATCTATTGCATCCCCGATAGCTAGATTGACCCAGAAAGGTGCCCATTTTGAATGGTCAGATGTATGTGAGGCGAGCTTCCAGAAGCTCAAGACAGCCTTGACCACAACACCAGTATTGGTTTTGCCCATAGGTTTGGGACCTTATACAGTATATTGTGATGCTTCCCGTATTGGGCTTGGTGTAGTATTAATGCAGGATGGCAAGGTCATTGCCTATGCTTCGCGGCAGTTGAAGATTCATGAGAAGAACTATCCAGTGCATGATTTTGAGTTGGCAGCTATTATTCACGCATTGAAGATTTTGAGGCATTATTTGTATGGCGTGGCATGTGAAGTATTCACTGATCACAAGAGTCTTCAGTACCTATTTAAATAGGAGTTGAATTTGAGGCAGAGGAGGTGGTTGGAATTGTTGAAGGATTATGATATCACCATTTTATATCACCCGGGGAAAGAAAATGTGGTGGCCGATGCTTTGAGCAGGAAGTCAGCCAGTATGGGCAGTCTTGCTTATATTCCGGTCAGTTAAAGGCTGCTTGCTTTGGATGTTCAGGCCTTAGCCAACCGATTTGTGAGATTGGATATTTCTGGGTCTAGTCGAGTATTAGCTTGCACGGTCGCTCGTTCTTCATTTTGGAACGTATCCGTGATCGGTAGTTTGTTGATCCCCATTTATGTGTCCTTAAAGACACGGTCCAACAAGGAGGTGCCAAGCAGGTCACCTTAGATGCTGATGTAGTTTTAAGATAGCAAGGGCGAATTTGTGTGCCAAATGTTGATGGGCTTCGAAGATTGATTCTGGAGGAGGCCCACAAATTCCGGTATTCTATTCATCCCGGCGCAGCAAAGATATATCAAGATTTGCGGCAAAATTATTGGTGGCGTAGAATGAAAAAGGACATTGTGGCATATGTAGCACGATGTTTGAATAGTCAACAGGTTAAATATGAGCATCAGAGGTCTGGTGGTCTATTTCAGAGAATTGAGCTTCCCGAGTGGAAATGGGAGCTGATCACTATGGATTTCGTTACTGGACTTCCGTTGACCTGGAAGAAGTTTGATGCGGTTTGGGTCATTGTTGATAGACTGATCAAGTCAGCACATTTCATTCCTGTGGCAGTCACCTATTCATCCGAGAGGTTAGCTAAAATTTATATCCGAGAAATTTTTCGCCTTCACAGTGTGCCGGTATCTATCATTTCAGATCGAGGTACGCAGTTTACCTCACATTTCTGGAAAGCAGTTCAGCGAGAGTTAGTCACCCAGGTGCAGTTGAGCACAACATTTCATCCTTAGACGGATGGACAATCCGAGTAGACTATTCAGATATTGGAGGATATGCTCCGAACCTGTGTTATTGACTTTGGAGGTTCGTGGGATCAGTTCCTACCTTTAGCAGAGTTTGCCTATAATAACAACTATCAATCGAGTATCTAGATGGCTCCTTATGAAGCTTTGTATGGTAGACGGAGTCGGTCTCCGGTTGGATGGTTTGAGCCGGGAGAGGCTCGGTTGTTGGGTACAGATTTGGTTCAGGAAGCCTTGGACAAGGTCAAGATCATTCAGGATAGGCTTTGTACAGCTCAGTCCAGGCAAAAGAGCTATGGAGATATTAAGGTTCAAGATATAGCTTTCATGGTTAGGGAGCGGGTATTGCTCCGAGTGTCGCCTATGAAGGGCGTGATGAGATTTGGGAAGAAGGGCAAGCTTAGCCTTAGGTTTATTGGCCCATTTGAGATTTTTGAGCGAGTTGGAGAGGTGGCTTATAAACTTGCATTGTCGTCTAGCTTATCAGTCGTGCATCCAGTTTTTCATGTATCCATGCTCCGGAAATATCACGGCGATCCAGCCCATGTGTTGGATTTCAGCACTATCCAGTTGACCAAAGACTTGTCTTATGAGGAAGAGCCTGTAGCTATTTTAGACAGGCAGGTTCGTCAGTTAGATCCAAGAATTTTCCCTATGTACGTGTTCAATGGAGAGGTCAGCCTCCTGAGGCTTCGACCTGGGAGTCCGAGGCTGATATGCGGAACCGTTATCCCAATCTATTCCCTGACTCAGGTACTTCCTTCTTATGTCCGTTCGAGGACGAACGATTGTTTTAGAGGTGGAGAATGTGACGACCCAAAGGGTCATCACTTGTTTTCTTATTCATTCCGAGCTTTCAATGTCTTGAAAACCTCATTTATAATTACCTCGATTTGCGTACATAGTCCGTACGCGTAGCTGAAAGCTCAAATATGAAATTCTGTGAAAATTTGTTAAGTTTTGATATTAAAATGAGTAAATTTGACTCCGGTCAATATTTTTGGTAAACGGACCCAGACCCGTAATTTGACGGTCTCGGAAGGTCCGTAGAAAAATATGAAACTTGGGCGTATGCCCGAAATCGAATTCTGAGGTCCCAATCCCGAGAAATGAATTTTTCTGTGAAATTGTTTTTAGAAAATGTTTAAGGAAAATGAAAATGAAATTTGATTGAAAAGTGATGGTATCGGGCTCGTATTTTGGTTCCGACGCCCGGTACAGGTCTTATATGCTGTTTAAGCGCTTCCTGTAAAGTTTGGTTGAAAACGAATGTCGTTTGACGTGTTTCGGGCTTAAAATGAAAAATTTGAAGTCTTATGAAATTTGAAAGAAATCATGGATTTTAAGGCTTAATTCATTGTTTTTGATGTTATTTTGGCGATTTGATCGCACGGTTAAGTTCGTAGGATGTTGTTGAGTTAGTGTATGTGTTTGGTTAGGAGCCCCGAGGGCTCGGGAGTGTTTCGAAGGTGTCTCGGAGTGATTTCGGACCTAGAAAATTTTCAAAAAAAAATTTGCAGAAATAGTACCCCGTGAATAGTACTGTGTGAACAGTACCCCCGTGAATAGTACCCCTGTGAACAGTCCCCTAAACAGTACCATGAACAGTCCCCCGTGAATAATGCCAATGTGTGAACAGTCCGGAATTTTTCTAGACAGAACGTTTATTTTGGTGAAAATGGGACTTTGTCCCATTCTTCATTTTTTTTCAAATTGGAGCTCGGGAAGAGGTTATTTTTGGGAGATTTTTAGAGAAAACAATGGGGTAAATATTATTAACTTAATTTTGGTTAGATTACCCGAATCTATTACTAGTTTTGGCATTTAATTGGTGATTTTAGTTGAAAAAATCTTGAAAACCCTCTTGGTTTAATTTGAGGATTTGAGGGTCGAAATGTTATCAAAATTTAGTACTTTTGGCATGGTTAGACCCGTGGTTGGATGATGTTTCATATTCTGTAATTTTTGTCGGGTTCCGAGACATGGGGCCCACGAGCGAATTTTAGTGCAATTTGGGATTTTAAATGAAAAATGTAGAATTTCATATGAAATTATTTCCTATAATTTTTATTGACTGAATCGAATTGTTTATAACTAGATTTGAAGCTTCGGACGAATTCGCGAGGTGAAGGCTTGTAGAAATTTTGAATTGGTAGCAAAGCGAGGTAAGTGTTTGGTCTACCCTAGCTTGAGGGAATAGGAATTAAGTTGTATTTGATTAATTGCTACTTGTCGAGTGCGACGTATGGGCATGGTGATGATTATCCATACGTCGGTGTCGAGCATGACCGTGGGTCATAAATTGATAAATTCCGTATTCTTATTTAAATCTATGAAAGACTTATTTATTGAACCTTGACATCGAGTATTGGTTTCCTTTGCCGGTAATATAATGTTTGACTATTTATTATTGGTTTCCTTTGCCGATAATATAATGTTTGATTATTTATTATTGGTTTCCTTTGCCGGTAATATATTGTACACTATGCTAAAAATGAAATGGGAGCGGGAGGTATGCCTACCACAAGGTATAAATTGAAATGGAAGCGAGTGGTACGCCTACCATAAATGATATTGAAATGGGAGCGAGTGGTACGCTACCAAAAATTATATTGATTATTTGTTATTGGTTTCCATGCCGGTAACATAATGTGCACAAATGGGAGCAAGTGGTACGCCTACCACAAATGATATTGAAATGTGAGCGAGTGGTATGCCTACCACAAATGATATTGAAATGATACTACTGTCTGTGCTCTTTTGCACAGATACAGGTTTTGGACAGCAGCAACAGTAGTGCAAGTGTTAGCATTTTGATCAGCGAGACACCTAGGTAGCCTTGCAGGCATCCGCTGGTCCGGCGCCTCCTCTATCCTTATTTTTAGTCTGTTATCTTATGTATTCGAGACAAACAGTTGTATATTTCTTTCAAACGGTTGTGTTTAGTATTCTTAGAAGTTCGTGAGTATTGTGATACCAGTTCTTGGGTAGAGGTTTGTGTTTGCATTACGGTGTTGCATCTAGTATTATCTATTAAGTCTTCCGCTAAATTTATTTATTCAACTATATTTAATTATTATTATTAAATTGTTAAAAGAAGGAAATTTTGATAACGAAAGAGATAGATAAAGGTTGGCATGCCTAGCTCCTATTAGTAGGCGCCATCACGACTCCCGGTGGTGGGAAATCCGGATCGTGACATAAGCTATATGGGCTTTATATCTCGTGTTTATGGTGATTGTTTCATAATTTAATCATAAAAATTAGTGGGGAAAATTAGAGAAAGAGTTGAAAATTAGGGCTTGAAATTAGAAAGTTAAATTAGGAATTTTAGGGGCCATTCGATGTGACGACCCAGCCAGTCGTCTCATGAATTACCACTCAGTTTCCCCTATTTTTGCTTCTTTATGCTTCATTATCCGTATTTTGTGGTATCGGGTTGGTCGGATCGAGTCCGGAATGATTTTTGTAAGGTTTGAGACACTTAGTCTCTTTTAAGAAAGTTTAAGTTGAAAAAATCAACCGGATATTGACTTATGTGTTAGAGGGCTCGGATGTGAGTTCCGATGGTTTTGGAGGTTTGGAGTAGAATTAGGCTTGAATTGGCGAAGTTGATATTTTGGCGATTTCCAGTTGATATGTGAGATTTTAATATAGGGGTCGGAATAGAAGTTCGAGAGTTGCAGTAGCTTTGCTATGTCATTTAGGATGTGTTTGTAAAATTTCGGGTCATTCAGACGAGGTTTGGTTGGGTTTTTGATCAAAAGCGTATTTCGGGAGATTTTAGAAACTTAGGCTTAAATTCGATGGGTTTCGAGTCATTTGATGTTGTTTGAGGTGTTTTGAGGATTGGAACAAGTTTGAAGTAGGTTTTAGGATATGTTGGTGCTTTTGGTTGAGGTCCCAGAGGCCTCGGGGTGAATTCAGATGGTTATCGGGAAGATTTGAGACTTGAGAGATCGCAGAAAATTTGCTGCTTCTGGTGTTTTCGCACCTGTGATTTGGGGGGCAGCAGGTGCAGCGCCGCACGTGTGTGAGATGAACTGCAGAAGCGGATTTTTGAGACCTTTTCAGGAACCACAGATGCGGTGTGGGGCCGTACCTGCGGAGTCGCAGGTGCGGATGGCTTATCGCAGATGCGATTTTTGACCTTTAAGTGAATTCCGTAGAAGCGGTTGGTTAGACCGCAAATGCGGTACCACAAAAGCGGATTTTTGACTGCAGATGTGGAAAGGCCTAGGCATACCATATATGCTATTTCATTTTGTGATTTTAGGTTATTCCACCATTTTTAACTTCGGCTTGAGAGCTTTTGGACAATTTGGAAGGAGGATTTCAAGGGAACTTCGTTAAGGTAAGGATTTTGGACCTAAAACTCAATTCTATGGTTGTATTTCATGAATTTAGGGCTGTAATTAAAGGAATTAAAGGGCAAAAATGGAGGATTAGGGCTTGAGTTTAAGAGGTCTTTAAATGCGGATTTGAGGGGTCATTTGGACTCCGATTTTAGTATTTTTGATATTTATGAACTTGTGGGGAGATAAGGAACCTATTGGTGTAAAAATTTCTGAGTTTCGAGAAGTTGTACCGGGGCTCGGGTTTTGCTAATTTTGGGATTTTTTGTATTTTTGATTGTTTTTGCTTGGGCCTTGATCCCTTAGTATATTTTGACATCCTCGTTCTAATTTTGGATAGATTCGATGCGCGTAAAAGCCAATTTGAGGGGAAAAGGCGTTGCGAGCTAGAGATTTAACCAGTTCGAGGTGAGTAATGATTGTAAATGATGTTCTGAGGGTTTGAAACCCAGGATTTGCATATTGTAGTGCTATATTGAGGTGAGGCATACGCTTGATGACGAGTGTGGGATCGTGCACTATTGGGGACTATGACTTGGTCTGTCCCGATTGATGATTTTTCTGTGTATTTGACTTAAATCTACTTGTTGTCATCATTATTTGGGCTGAATGCCATATTTGGGCTTCGTGCCAATTATTTGAACCTTTCAGAGATTGATGTTGATATTTCCTCACTGTTGTAACGTTATACTTGAACTCAGTCATGTTATTTTCATTCTTTTCAAAAACTCAGCCATGTCCACTCAGTTTTAATACTCAAATGATATTTAAATGATATTTCGGGGTGAGAAAACACTATTTTATTGTTGCCCGAGAGGCTTATGTGATTTTTGATGGAGTAAGGCCGAGGGCCTGTGTTGTGACGATATATTTTGGGTCGGTCTACATGCCACAACGGTGATAAACCGATTTTGATTATGAGGCCGAGGTCTTGAGATATCTGCGCCACGAGGTGGCTTATTTTATATGAGGCCGAGGGCCTAGATTTGATGCCACGAGATGGCTTGTTATTGTGCTTGGGCCGTAAGGGGCCCCTCTAGGAGTCTGCATACCCCCAGTGAGCGCGGGTACCCATTGTGATGTAAGATATAGCCCGAGGTGCTGGTATTATTCTATGTGGTTGCTCGAGGGGCTGATATTGTTCTATGTGATTGCCCGAGGGGCTGGTACCATTATGAGATATAGCCCGAGGGGCGAATTTGTTGACATTGTTCCTGAGGGGCAAACCTTATGTGCTTATCTTTCTTATTTGCCTGTCACTTACCTGTTTAGTTGCGTATTTGTGCTCGATGGGCGGATTTCTATGCTTATCTGCACTAGTTGTTCTGCATTCATTTGCGTAACTATTGAAAAAGTCATTTTCAAAGAAGTTTAAACTGAGCTAAGATGTTTTAAGGGATTTTAAAGCTTTATAGCTTTCTACTGGCTTTTGAAACTGCTTCTATATAGCATGTTGATACTCTTTTCGTGATTTCTTACCATTCAGACTTTAGTTATGATTATTACTCACTGAGTTGGCAGTACTTTACTCCCTGCACCTTCTGTGCAGATTCAGGTATTTTTTTGAGCTTGGTGGTAGTTGTCATTGGAGTTAGCAAGGTAGCTGCCTGGTGATAGCGGCTATGATTTCTCCCTCTTTATTCCTCCTTACGTTTTATTGCGATTTTTCCGACCATTTCGGTCTTGATGTGACTAGACAATTGTAATGCTCGTGACTAGTGACACCACAGTATCGGGCTGTGTTGGGTTGTTATTCCGCATATTTGTATTTTCGACTGCTTAAAGGTTGGATTATTCATCCTTATAAATGACTTATTGATTTTTAAGCTGTTAGAACTGAATTGGGTAAGCATCGGCTGGCATTGTCTTCACGAGAGGCACCATTACGAACAGGTTCGGGTTTAGGGTCGTGATAAGTTGGTATTAGAGCCTAGGTTACATAGGTCTCACGAGTCATGAGAAGGTTTAGTAAAGTCTCACGGATCAGTACGGAGACGTCTGTATTTATCCTTGAGAGGCTGCAGAACCTTTAGGAAAACTCCATATTTTTGAAATTCTTATGGTGCGTCCTTGATTCAGCTTGAAAAATAACTCTTTGAACTCCGTCCACGCATTCATGTACACGATCGAGCGCTCAGTATCAGATGTGCATCGATGGCTTATGATTCCCTGATCGAGGGGCGAGATCTGATCTCTGTGTATTGATGTTGGGGTATGTCTGGAAGACTTGAGGCCAGATTTTTTTATTCCTATAGCTTGAGCCCCGAGGTGCTGATTGTGTGAGCACATGTTTTTGGATCTATGTGTTCTGTTATGTCCTTATTAAAGGAAGTAATGACTAGGTAGTTACATGATGAGGGTGATGTGACTGCAAGATGTATTCATATGATTTAAAAGCGACGAGAAGGGTCTGCTGAAGGATAGAAGAACTAGTAAGTGCTTGAATTTCCATCTTGATTCGAGGTGTAGCCCTGAGCTATAGGTGTGTGAAGAATCTTTTCATGTTTCCTAGTTGGGAGTGAAGCAAATTTCATGTTATGGTATGAGTTCGGACTTAGGAAGACTAAGTGACTGCGTAATGGTTATGACGGTGAAAGGTATACATAAATATTAGTTTAAGGCGAAGTAGGCGGGTTATCTCCTGCGAAATGTTCTGGAGTTGTGTGATCTTTATGTTATCTGTTAGAAGATCCCATTTACAAGTGAAATATATGTGTGAATTTAATTGGGTCGCTTAAGAGAGTGTATTTTATTGTTACAAGAAAAAATGCGAGAGTTGCAGAAGATATGAAGTATCAGAGGGTCTGTGTTCCACAAGCTTATGAAGGATTGAGTAAATCTCACTATGGTATTATGACATCAACAAGGTATATGCGTTATGAGTTATGGTGCATGTTCTTGATCTGTGGCTTCGAGCCAAGTGGGGGAGTTTGCTATTGATTAGCTGATTGCACGGTTATGTGCTATGTTGGTTCCAGTTTGAGACGTGTGGGTGAATCAGTTATGGACGGCGGAGATGGAGACCGAGGATGGCTTGAGTAAAGGAAAATTCTTAACAAAGGTTATAGGATGCTTCACAGGTGTGTGAGAATCACGGAATGTCTTGGGTCGTGGTTGGTAAAGGATGATCGGTGCATAGAGCTGGAAGTTACTTGGTTGTAATGGAATGATGTTACATTATGCGGTGTCAGAGTGCTTATGAGGCACGGGTTGTTAGGTTCGTTTGATCAGGCTAATTGTAGTTTGAATAGAGTAAATTTGGTATTTTAAAGTTGTATATATGGTTAGAAACTGAGTTTTTATTAGAAGATGTCAAGACTTGTGGTATTTCTATATTAATTAGGGATTCTATACATTACTATTAGGAAAGTAATGTCTTCAGATTCACAGGAAGTCTTTTCAGGGTAGGTATTCTGAATGTGGTGTTTTTGGGAACATTTGAAAGAGAATTCAGCGAGCTGTGAGCCTTAGACTGTATGGTATTATGCTTGGGTCTCGTGTGGTGAGTCTGGGCTGAGGAATTGCGATGTTATAACAAGGATGAGTAATGAGTCGAAGGTAAATCAAAAGGGAGCTCGGATTAATGGGATAGCTTGGTAGCAAGACAGATCGGTATGGTAAGGTTATGATTAGTTCCTTGGGTGCTTACGAGGTAATGAGTTTCTACAGGTATTTTGCGGCAATGCTCTTGGGTTTTAGTGGCCTACGTAAGTTGGTTGAGTTATGAGAATTCACTCCTAACAGGCATGTTTGGGCAAAGGGCAGTTGGAGAGTTCTTGTTGTTTTCTACCGTAGCTAGAGATGTATATTTTCTGCTGGCATGAGGAGCAAGGGATGTTTAGTGATTTTCTTCTGAATGGGATCAATGGAAAGTTCTTGGTTGGTTGAGTACATAGTTGCTTGTGGCTCGGAAGGGATGTGAAATTCTCATGTTATTTTAGGATGGATTGGTATATGTGTTATGTGTGGAGGATCAAGATTTGCGTGTGTAAGGTTACAGTTCAGTTCTGAACGGAAGGTCATTAAATTCTTTGGTAGCACGGTCAGTTTCAGATAATTAGAGAAATGAGCTTCAGATGATTAGGGAAATGATCTTTAGATGATTAATGAAATAGTATTGCTAATTGGGGTGATTTGACGAGGGTATATTTTCAGAAAAAGACAATGTGATTAAGTTGATGGTACTGCATTAGTATTGCGGTACTTTCTTGTTGGATCGACTGCTGACATTCGGGTTTGCTTGGTGGTACAGAAGAATTATAAGAGTATATCTCATGGGAATGATTGGGTATTAGGGGTGTGTTGTATACTCGGACGGCAGAATTGGGATCAGATATGGTGATTCATGTGCTATACGGAGTTGGAGACTGGGAGTTCTCATATTCAGGCTATGTTATGGTTGTGGGTCGTGGGTATCGGCATTGTTTAGTGGCTATCGGGGTTTAGAGACCCGAGTGGATCTTTGTTTCTTGGTATGTTAGATTTTGGATGTAATATTGGGTATAGACTGGTTGTCTTCGTGTTGTGTTATGCTAGACTATTGTGCTAAGGCGGCGCTGTTGGCTATGCCGGGAATGTCACGGATCGAGTGGCGAGGTTCGACGGATTATGTTCTTAGTAGGGTGGTTTTATATTTCGAAGACCCAACGGATGGTTGGGAGGGATTGTCTTTCTTATTGGGCTTTTGTTATGTATGTCAGTGTAGAGACTCCTACCATTGATTCAGTTCCGGTGGTGAGGGATTGTTCGGATGTGTTCTTATGGCCGAGCATGTTGCTGGGCAGGGTTGTTAATTTTGGTATCGATTTGATGTCGGGCATTGTATCGTATGGCACCGGCAGAGTTAAATGAGTTGAAGGAGCATCTTCATGATTTCCTTGATAATGAGTTCGTTGCTAGGCCAATGTGGATGCGTGTTCTAACTTGAGTCGGCTTGGTTGGCTCCGAATTGTATTGTTGATGGATGTGTTAATTCGATTGTTATTGAGCTTATTAGTAATATGGGGAGATATATGAGTTTCCTTTCCGTGTTGCGAGGCGTTAGGATTTGTTGGTTATCGGCATATGCAATGCGGTGTTATTAGGGTCTCTTAGTGCAGCTCGAGCAGGAGGAATATAGGATATTGCTCGGCGGATGACGTATCGGTTATGTCCTTTTGGGTTGAGTAGTGTTATGTATTTGCTTCACCGTGGTTATGATTATTTTCTTTCGTTCCAGACATCAAAATTGTGCATGGTTGTCGATTTTGAGCATAGTGACTTGAGGTGTTTCATGTGGAGCAGTGTTTGGTTAGGATCGCGCATTTGCAGCGAAGCTTTGTGGGGATATGATCTTGCAGATTAGGTTCGTGTGTTCTGTTTCTATGATGTGAGAAGGGTTCTCAGCCTTGTGTTATGGCGGTACTGGTGAGCTTTAGGTATAGCTCTTTCATTGAGTCATTTTCATGATTTGAGTATGTTCGGACTGTTGCTTATTAGTGCGTGTATTGCTCAAGTTGTGGCTTTAGGCTGTATTGAGGTGTCATGTCACCGGAGTAGTTATGTGGATTAGATGATATTGTTGGGATCTTTAATGAATACATCGGATTCGATTCACATGTTGGAAGGATAAATATTGAGGTTCGGCTTAGAAATTTGCTATGGTCCTAGCCAAAGGAGAAGTGGCTTCATAAATGGTTGATATGATAAATGGTTATGGTTTATTGCGTGTTTCATTTATCATTGGCAGTATATGAAATGGGTGGAATGAGACTTTAGTTGATAAGAGGTTTTCTATCGGTATTCGGTTGTGATGTGCAACCATTGTGATTAGAAGTTATTGCTGTAAGTGTTTGAGTTACGTGGTACATCATGTAATTGAACTTGAGGTTGCAGGTATGGGTTATTACAGCTTTTTCTGGATTATTCACAGTATAAATGAGGTTGCATGGTTTATGGGCTAGATTGGATTGTGAAATTTTAGTTACAATGTATTATCGGACATATGCGATAGGGTGATGTGGGATCACCCGTAGTATATGCCTGGAAAGATTATTCAGTGATTGGTTGGCTTTAGGAACAACTCTAGGCACGTTCGAGGAAGAACGTTTGTTTAAGTTGGGGAGGATGTGATGACCCAACCAGTTGTCTCATGAATTACCACTCTATTTCCCCCATTTTTGCTTCTTTATGCTTCGTTATCCGTGTTTTGTGGTATCGGGTTGATCGGATTGAGTCCGGAATGATTTTGGTAAGGTTTGAGACAGTTAGTCTCTTCTAAGGAAGCTTAAGTTGGAAAAGTCAACCGGATATTGACTTATGTGTTAGAGGGCTCGGATGTGAGTTCCGATGGTTCGGTTAGCTTCAGGAAGTGATTTGTGACTAAGGAGCATGATCAGAATGGGTTTTGGAGGTTTGGAGTAGAATTAGGCTTGAATTGGCGAAGTTGATATTTTGGCGATTTTCGGTTGATTGGCGAGATTTTGATATAGGGGTCGGAATGGAATTCCGAGAGTTGCAGTAGCTTCATTATGTCATTTGGGATGTGTGTGTAAAATTTCAAGTCATTCGGACGAGGTTTGGTTGGTTTTTTTATCAAAAGCGTATTTCGAAAGATTTTAGAAACTTAGGCTTGAATTCGATGGGTTCCGGGTGATTTGATGTTGTTTGAGGTGTTTTGGGGATTGAAACAAGTTTTAATAAGGTTTTAGGATGTGTTGGTACTTTTGGTTGATGTCTTGGGGGTCTCAGGGTGAATTCAGATGGTTATTGGGAAGATTTGAGACGAGAGATTGAAGAAAATTTGCTGCTTCTGGTGTTTTCGCTCCTGCTGTTTGGGGCCCCAGGTACGGCACCGCAGCGGTAATACACTTATTTTGATTATGAGGCCGAGGGCTTGAGATATGTATGCCATGAGGTGGCTTGTTTAATATGAGGCCGAGTGCCTAGATGTGATGCCCAAAGATGGCTTGTTATTGCGCTTGGGCCGTAAGGGGCTCATCCAGGAGTCTGCACACCCCTAGTGAGCGCGGGTACCCATTGTGATCTGAGATATAGCTCGAGGGGCTGGTATTGTTCCATGTGGTTGCCTGAGGGGCTGATATTGTTCTATGTGATTGCCCGAAGGGGCTGGTACTGTTCTGAGATATAGCCCGAGGGGCGGATTTGTTGACATTGTGCCCGAGGGGCAAACCTTATATGCTTATCTTTCTTATTTGCCTGTCATTTACCTGTTTATTTGCGTATTTGTGCCCGATGGGCGAATTTCTACTTATCTGCACTAGTTGTTCTGCATTCATTTGCGCAACTATTGAAAAGTCATTTTCAATGAAGTTTAAACTGAGCTAAGATGTTTTAAGGGATTTTACAGCTTCAATGCTTTCTACTGGCTCTTGAAACTACTTCTATACAGCATGTTGATTCTCTTTTCGTGATTTCTTACCATTCAGACTTTAGTTATGAATATTACTCACTGAGTTGGTAGTACTCATTTTACTCCATGCACCTTGTATGCAGATTCAGGTATTTTTCTAAGCTTGGTGGCAGTTGTCATTGGAGTTAGCAAGGTAGCTGCCTGGCAATCGCGGATCTGCTTTCTCCCTCTTTATTGCTCCTTATGTATTATTGCAATTTTTCTGACCATTTCGGTCTTGATGTGACTAGACAATTGTAGTAGATGCTCATGACTAGTGACACCCTGGTATCGGGTTGTGTTGGGTTGTTATTCTGCATAAAGGTTGGATTATTAATCCTTATAAATGTCTTATTGATTTATTAATCTGTTAGAAGTTTATTGGGTAAGCGTCGGCTGGCCTTGTCTTCACGAGAGGTGCCATCACGATCGGGTCCGGGTTTAAGGTCATGACATTCGAGGTCCGATTTTAGTGCATTTGATATGTATAGACTCGTGGGAGGATAAGGATTCTATTTTTGTAATTTTTATCGGAATCTAATACGTGGGCCCGGGGGGCCGGGTTTGGCTAATTTCGGGATTTTTGGTATAAATTGGATATTTTTGTGTGGGCTCTGTTCCCTTAGCGTATCTTGATGGTATAAATCTATTTTTGGTTAGATTTGGAGCGTCTAGAGGCCGATTCGAGAGGCAAAGGCATCGCGGGCTAGATTCGGACCATATTGAGGTAAGTAATGATTGTAAATACTGTCCTAAGGGTATGAAACCCTAGATTTTAGTCTGTTGTGCTACTTTGAGGTGGCACACACGCTAGATGATGAGCGTGGGGTCATGCACCGTTGGGGATCGCGACATGGTCCATCCCGTATGACTATTAAGTCGCGTATTTTACTTGAGAATTATTTGATATTGTTATATTTTGGAAATATTATTGTGTTTTGGGGATGAATGTCGTGTCTGGGCCTTGTGCCGATTGCTTGGACCTTTAGGGGCTTTTAGTAATTTTTTCCCTCACTATTTTGGTTAAATGTTTACACTCAATTATGCTATGTTCTTACTGTTTTCATAACTCGATCTTATTCACTACTTTTGATTTCATAAATGATTTTGATCTGAGTACTTGTTTTACTGTGAGCCTGAGGGGCTTGAGTGAGATCTGACTGAGTAAGGGCGAGGGCCTGTGTTGTGAGGATATCATGGGATCGGGCGTCGCGACGCAGCATGTGGCACTATTTTGTGATATATGAGAGGCCGAGGGCCTGATTATTATGCCACGAGGTGGCTTGTGGTTGATATGAGGCCAAGAGCTTGTTTAATTATGCCACGAGATGGCTTGTTATTGCGCTTGGGCGGTAAGGGGCCCCTCCCGGAGTCATTATACCCCCAGTAAGCGCGGGTACCCAGTGTGAGTGATGTGTTGTAGCCTGAGGGGCAGTTGTTGTTTTATATTGAAGCGCAAGGGGCTATCCTTGATCTATGTTGCCCCATGGTTGGTTCTTGATTCAGGTTATGCTCGAGGGGCTGACTACGAGTGATTATGAGGTAGGCCGAGGGGTTGGTTTTGTTGATATTATGCTCGAGGGGTGTTTTATGGTATATGTTTTTCCCGAGGGGTTGTTTACGTTTCTATCATTTTTACTCACTATTTGTATCACTCGTTTGAAACCATTGGAAGATGTTTTAAAAAGCAAAGGGTTTTTACTGAAACTGAGTTTGATTTACGAAATAAATAATTTCTGTACTGTATTGGAAATGTACTATATTTTCTGTAGCGTTATGACGTGGCTTACGTGTTTTCTTACTGCTCAGCTTTCATTTACATTTATTACTTACTGAGTTAGCGTACTTACATTACTCCTTGCAGCTTGTGTGTAGATTCAAGTATTTCTGAACCTGCTAGTCGGTGTTGATTGCCTAGTGGCAGAGTCATTGAAGTTAGCAAGGTAGCTGCCCGACGTTCGCAGCACTGCTTTTCTCCCTCTTGTCTTCCTTAGGCTATATTTAGTACATTTTTAGACTCTTAGTTGTATTCAGACCTTAGTAGATACATGTGACTTGTGACACCCCAATGTCGGGCTTGTGTATTTATTCCGCGCTGCTCATTTAGACTTACATTATGAGATATCAGATTAATTAAAGGCTTAAAAATGATTGTTATTGATTAAAGGGTTAAATTTGGGAGTTGTGTCCGGTGGCCTAGTGTCACGACCCAATCTCCATACCCGGTCGTGATGGCGCCTCTCGTGAACACAAGGCCAGCCAACTAACCCAATTCGTTTCTTTAACACTTACTAAACATAAATAGATGGAAAATGCAACTTAAAGAACATTAATTATCAACATTATAGCCTAACTCAGCCCGACCGGGGTGTCACAAGTCACGAGCATCTAGGAGG
>MU695052.1:96278-132049 GCA_026770625.1 Nicotiana glauca | reverse complement strand
TCCAAAATCACCTAACGGAGCTACTGCAACTCTGGAAATTCCATTCCAACCCTCGGATCAAAATCTCACCTATCAACCAGAATCCGCCAAAATTCAAACTTCGCCAATTCAAGCCTAATTCCACACCGGACCTCCAAATTCAATTCCGATCGCACTGCTAAGTCATAAATCATCCCCCGAAGCTAACCAAATCACTGGAATTCACATCCGAGCCCTCTAACTATATAGTCAACTTCCGGTTGACTTTTCCAAAATAAGCTTCCTTCAAAGAGACCATGTGTCTCATTTCTAACTAAAACCAATTCAATTCTATCCGATCAACTCCAATACTGATATTGAAACATAGAACAACATGATATGGGGGAAACAGGGTGCTAACTCACGTGATAACGTGCCGGGTCATCACACCTAGTTTCACGATAGGTGCCATCATGACCAAGTCAATTTTAGGGTTGTGACAAGTTGGTATCAGAGCTTAGGTCAGATTTCAGAGTCATGAGTAGGTTTAGTAGAGTCTCGTGCATCAGTACAGAGACGTCTGTAAATTATCCTCGGGAGGCTACAGTACCTTTAGGAAATCCCACATTCTTGAACTCTTATCGTGCGACATTGATTTTGCTTGAAATGTAACTCTTTGAACTCATTCCACGTGTTCGTATGCGTACATGAGCGCTTGATATCAGTTGTGCATCAACGGCTTGTGATTCCCTGATCGAGGGGCGAGACGTGATCTATTTGTGTTGATGTTGGGCCAGTCTGGAAGACTTAAGGCCAGATTTTGCCTATAGCTTGAGCCCTCAGCTATTTATTGTGCGAGCACGTTATGGATCTATATGTTTGATTGTGCCCCTATTAAGGGAAGTGATGACTGGATAGTTACGTGATGAGTGTGATGTGACTACGAGATGTGTTCATATGAATTGAAGGAGACAAGAAGAGTCTGCTTTGGGGCAGCAAGAACTATTTGGTGTTTGATTTCCATTGTGATTTGATGTATAGCCCTGAGTTGTGGGTGTGATGAAGGATCTTTTCATGTTGCATAGTTGGGAAGTGAAGTAGATTTCACGTTGTGGTATGAGTTCAGACTCAGGAAGCTTAAATGACTGCGATGGTGGAAGGGTATAAAGAGATGTTAGTTTGAGGCAAAGCAGGTGGAGCGAAGTGTTTTGAAGTTTGTGTGATCCTTATGTTGTTGCAGGAAGATCTCCTTTACCAGTAAAATATATGTGATGCAATTTAAATTTGGGGTCGCTTAAGAGAGTGGGTCCGACTGTTAGAGGGTGAATGCGAGATTTGCAGAAGATTTGAAGTACTAGATGGACTATGTTGCACGAGCTTATGAAGGATTGAGTTTAATCATACTACGGTATTATGGAAGTAATTGAGTATTTGTATTATGAGTTATTGTGTGTTTTGATCTATGACTTTGAGCCAAGTGGGGAGTCTACTATTGATTAGTTGATTTCACGGTTATGTGCTATGTTGGTTTCAGTTTGACGCATACTGGTAAATCAGTTATGGCTTACGGAGGTTGAGACCGAGGATGGCTCGAGTAAAGGAATTCTCAATAAAGGTTATGTTATGCTTTATGGGTGTATGAGAATCGTGGAACGACTTGAGTTGTTATCGGTAAAGGATGTGTGGTGCATAGATCATGAAGTTGCGCTTTGAGTAGAGTGGATGACTCTCGAGAATTGTTCTAATGGGTTCAAGATTTTTACATGTAATAATTTGAGATTTTCGAGTTGTATATTTGGCTAGAAACTGAGGTTTGCAATGGAGGGTGTCAACACTCGTGGTATTTCTATATCATTATGGGATCATATATATCAGTATCAGGAAGGTAAAGGTAATGGCTTTATATTTGCAGGAAGTCCCTTCAGCGTAGGTATTTCAAATGTGGTGTTTTTGGGAAAAGTTAAGAGAGTATTCAGCAGTTTATGGGCCTTAGATGGTATGGTTTTATGCTTGGGTCTCGTGTGGCGAGTCTGGGTTAAGGAATTGTGGTGTTAAGCAATAAGGAGCATCAAGTTGAAGGTAAGTCAGGAGGAAACTTGGATAGATGGGATAACTTGGTAGTAGGCCGGATCGGCATGGTAAGGATATAACTAGTTCTTTGGGTGCTTACGAGGTAATGAGTTTCTACAGGTGTTTCACGACAATGCTCTTGGGTTGTGTTTTAGTGACATGCGTAGCTTGGATGAGTTAGAAGGATTCAGCCCTGATGGTTTAGTTTTGTGCAAATGGAATTCGGAGAATTCTTGATGGTTTCTACTACGGTGAGAGAGGTATATTTCCTACTGACGTGAGGAGCATGTGATGAATAGTGATTTTCTTCTAGATGGGATCAAATGGAAAGTTCTCGGCTAGTTGAGTACGTAGTTGCTTGTGGCTTGGAATTGATATTAAGTTCTCACGGTTATCCTTGGATGGTATGGTATATGTGGTATGTTTTGTAGGACTGAGATTTGTATGTGCAAGGTCACGATTTAGTTCTGAAAGGAAGGTCAAAAATTCTTAGGCAGCAGGGATAGTTTTAGATGAGTAGATAAATGAGATCACTGATTGGTGTGGCTGAAGAGGGTATACATTTTAGAAAGGGCGAGGTTTTTGAGTTGAGGATACTTCATTAGTATTATGAAACTCTCTTATTTGATCGACTGCTGATATTCGAGTTGTTTGGTAGCATAATTTTTTTTAGGAGTATCCCTCGCAGAATGATTGGGTATTAGAGGTGTGTTTTGAATTCAAATGATGGGTTTAGGATTGGATATGGTGATTCGTGTGCTATTAGGATTTGGAGACTGAGGGTTCTCATAAGCGGTATTATATTGTGGTTGTGGTTGCGTGTATCGTCCTTGTGTGGTGACTATCGGGGTTTTGAGATTTGAGTGTATCCTTTGTTGCTTAGTATATTAGATCTTGATGTGATATTGAGTATGGATTGGTGGTCTCCGTGTCGTGTTATTCTGGATTGTTGCCTAAGACGACAACATTGGCTGTGCTGGGATGCCACGGATTGAGTGGCGAGGTTCGATGGTTTATGTTCTCAATAAGGTGATATCTTTTTTAAGATCCAATGGATGATTGGGAAGGAGTTTCCTCCTTGTTTGGCCTTTGTGAGGGACGTCAGTGCAGAGACTCCACCATTGATTTAGTTCCGATGGTAAGGGATTTTGGTTGGATGGGTTTCCTGCTGCCGGGCAGGGTTGTTGGTTTCGGTATTGATTTGGGGTCGGGCATCATATCGTATGGCACCGGCGGAGTTAAAGGAGTTGAAGGAGCAGCTTCCAGGATTCCTTCATAAAGGGTTTATTGATAGACCAATATGGATGTGTGTTTTGCATCAGGATGACTTTGTTGACTCCGAGTTGCTATTGTTAAGCTGTATGCTGATTCGATTGTTTTTTAGATTATTAGTGTTCTAAAGTAATCTATGAGTTACGTTTCCGTGTTGCGGGGAGTCATGATTTGTTGGATATATGCACATATGGTGAGGTTCCATTTGGGATTTATAGTAGAATTTGAGTGAGACTGATATTTGAGGGTTGCATGATTGATTGCATATTGGTTGTGTCCTTTCGGGTGTGGAGTTCTGTCGTTTGCTTCTCCACGGTTATGTCAATGCACTCTGGGTCCTTGGTATTGAATTTCTGTTGCGCCCCCTTTTTCCTTTCATTTCAGAGGGAATTGGGTTTATGACATTGTTTGGTATGGGACAACTGTTTCTTTTTGGGATTGGGGTTTGCATTTTTAAGAGTCGCTACCTAACGATTTTAAGGTGCATTAGGGTACCTATATAGTTCATTTCTAACTATATTTGATAACCGGAGATAGGGTAAGGGCTTGAAATTATCCTAAGGGGAAGTTGTTAGGCACCCCTTAGGATCTACTAGTATGGTTCCCGACCAAATAGTTTTTTTGTGAATTTGTACAATTAGGAAGTAAGCAAGTATGACTCAAATAGTAGGGGATTTAAGTTCAAGTACACAAGTATTTGAAAACAATTAGGAAAAGCAAGATTTTTGAGAAGAATTACAATCTAAGCCTGAAAGGGGCAGGGGGTCCTAGGTTTGTTTATAATATGGATCACATCAGTACATTGCCTGGTAATCACTCCTTAGAAAGGGTCTACGCGTGGCATTAGCACACCGGCCATCATATCCATATCTACCCTTTCCCGCCCCCTGAAGGTAATGAAAGCGAAGGTTAGTATCGACCCCTATTACATGTTGTTACCCGTCCCTTCTTATCAGTCCCGAAGGAATTTAAGACTCATATCCTATAAAAGGGGTGGGGTTTCTGGGTAGGCCCTCAGGTTTAAAGGCAAAATACTAGGTGACCAAACAACAAGAACACATAGGACTGTACTTAGGGGGGACACAATAAACAGATAGAAGGCCTAGATATACCTCCATAAATAATGCACACAGACAACAAGACTCATACACAGATAAGGTCCACATTCAGATCCTAACAAGGTATTTAAGTGATAACAATAAAACTAGATTTTTTACATGACTTAGAAAAGAAGTCTGAATCAGGCTTTCCTACTAATTTTAACAGTTGATAATTAGACACTAATTACAAAGATGATTCTTGTTTTTATTTAAAGTTGATTACCTAAGGCTTGCCTAGGCGGAAGATAGTATGTAGCAGTTATTCAGAATAATTAAAAGACAGTTTGGAAATTGTTTTACCCTAAGAGCATACTGTTCTAGTTGATACGAATGCAAGGATTATTACCAGTTATTTTAAACAGGATAATCAAGTGTGAAACTGTTTTTACCTCTTTTATGACCAGCAGTTTGCACTAAGTGTGAATGCAAGTACGAATAAGATCCTAAAACATGGTATCTAAGATGCATGTATAAAGCTCATGATGATTTGTATGCACAATTTCCAAAAGAAGGATTTCTAAATGCAGAAAAAAGGATTGCAGAATTTCCTAAGAGCAGGATTTCTAAATGCACATAGCAGCGTAGAACATAATAGTAAGGTGGTAATTATTAGCAAATTTTAACACATGATTGTGTAAGGGTGCACATGCTGAAACATTAAATATGAGGCCGAAGAACATGATTTCTAATGTATGTATGAGCCCTAAGAATGGTTTCTATTGCGCAATCAGGAACACAAACATAATAACATGTTTTTCTACCCTTAACAGCTATAGTATGCATATTTATCACATCCCTTTCACTAGCCAACCCCAATACTTGTTTACATCAAGTTATTACAGACCAACATTGGAACGAATTACATAAGTAGCAATGAAAATAAGAAGTTACACTATAGTAAGCTAGATTAGGACTTCCTCCATGAGTTACGTAATAAATCACTTCAAGTGCCAAGATTGTTCATAGTTTCCCTCATATCTAGGTGTGTCTGAGTTCCTTAAGGACCTCAAGGGATCCCGGGTAGTGTTCACACCTAAATTTCATAGTCAAGATAGAGTAAGTGTAGTATGGAAAAGTCCATCTTTCATGTGTCCAAGTTCAGAGAGATCTCAAGGGTCCCAAGGCAAGGCTCACACAAAAGGGGCAGAACCTAGTGTTTTAAGAGTATAGTGAAGGTGCAGAACACATGTTTGAAAGGAGTTTGTTTAAAAACTGGACTGACAAGTCCATTTTGAAAGCAATCAGTAAAATAGATGATTGAAAGCAGCTGTAGTAGTAACAAAACTCAAACACCTTAAGGTGGGATCACACACATAATCAGTAATCACACAGGGGGTCAAGGGATTTGGGGATACACAAACATTTGTTGAGGCTTTCAAATTAAACTAGGACATACCAGTTAAGGAAGAAGAGTGCAGAAATGTAAAGCAAGTAGAATTCCATAGTCTAGCCTTGGCTTTCAGCTGGCTAGACAAGCAGCAACACACGTAGTATGGAAAGAGGAGAGAGTTTGAGTGTGTGTGTGTGTTCTAAACTTATTGTTCGTGTCTTGTTAATGAAAGAATTAGGGTATTTATAGCTTTAAAAAATAGGTAGAAATTAAGGTAACAGGTAAAGGTTCAACACAAATATAGAAGTAATCACAATTAGAATCCCATTAATACAAGTACTCCGCTTTAAAAAAGGAATTACAGCTTAACGGATACAAACAAGGATAACTTAAGAAAAGAAAATCAGTTTGAGAAAGATTGGTTTTTACCATATAAGGGGTAGTAAAAGTATAGAGTATATAATTGAGTCTAAGTACAGAATATACTTAATTTGAAGAAAGGATTCAGCAAGAATGAAGCACCACAGTAAATAATAGAATGGAATCAATCAACTTAAACAAATGAGTAAATTTTTAGGGGTTTATAAGAAAACCTTGCAATTAAGCCATAATTTAAAGAAATTAGGATCAATCAAGAGGGAGTCATGATTGTGCACTTCGACATATAAATAGTGAAGAATGAACAGGTGTATCAGACATGCAAGGTCAGCTATATCGATAAAAGGAAAAAAGAGAGGAATAAACTAGATGAACACAATCACACAGAAGTGACACAAGTAGGTTGAGGACTCAGTAGCAAAATAACCCACTCGAAGAATGGTAATAAGAAAAGTCAGGTAGTCATGGCTAACACATAGAACCGGAATGAAGAAACCACTCTAACACACCGCAACAGATAAAGGATATCAGACCAACACATAGAAACAAGTAAAGAAAGTCTTTAAAACTCACAATAACAAGTGAAGAAAATCTTTAAGAAATTAGGATTTTAACAGAGTTGAGTTAAAAAGCGATAAGTACTCTGAATCAGTCAAGATAGCAAAGAAAAGGGTCTAACCATAAAGAACTCAATCGAAATAGGTATACATACAAAATAAACAAAGACAGTTCCAGAACCCTAGATAAAACCAAAAATACTTAGGTTTTCAACATGATAAATCATGTAGAAGAAAAACACAAAAAAACCGTTTAAACATAGTAAAATCATATGACAATATTGAAAATCAGAGGAGTCTTTTAAAAGAGGTTAAGAAAACCCTAATATTGAAGATGTAGAGTCACTTTGAAAAAATCGGGAAAAACCTTTGAGGAAATCACAAAAAGGTTCATAATATACACAGATCTAAGGCAGATCTGAAATAACACCGAAAAATATTTGAAGTTAGGGTTTCGGAGAACCCAGAGAAAGTGAGAAAACCTTGAAAAGTTACTGGTTTATCCGGAGAAAGTCACAGATCTTACTCGAACGGCCAAAGATGGCCGAAAAATGGCATGGGAAACCATGAGAGGCAAGGGAATCACCTGTTTCACTTGAAGGCCTCAAAACGTTGACACACGTTCAAGAGGGAGCCATGAGGCTGGTAGGTGGTGAGACCATCATGGATTCAGGTGGGGAGATGGTTGGAGAAGATGGATAAGGTTCATCAGAGAGGAGGGGGAGAGGAGAAGGTTCTAGAGAGAACCAGAGATAGAGATAGAGAGAGATGAGAGTTGGTTGAGTGAAGAATGAGAGGGTTTGGGGTGGGGGGGGCGTTTGGGTTTAATTTTGGAAGGGGGAATGGGGACCGTTGGTCTGAATGATCAATGATCAAGATTGAATGGGGTAGGGGGTCAAGTGTGGCTAGGGTTTGGGCTTTGGTCCGATCGGTTTTCCAATTTGAATGGGGGTCTGTTTGATTTAGGTTAGATTTGAAAGCCAATTTTGGCTATAAGTTAAATAGCCATTTTTTCCTATTTAATTTGTAGAAAATAGTAGATAATTTCTAAAAAACAATTGCTAAAATTATTTACAGTACATAATTAGTAATTGAAAAATACAGGATCCAATTTTACGCATATAAAACCTAATTAAACTTTAAAAGGGCTAATGCTGCAATTATGTGCAATTTAGCTTTGAAAAATACTAAATGTAATTATAAAAATATGTAAAAATTACATTAGCCATATTTTGGCATAAATATAGAAATCTAATAGATGAATTATCAAAAATAATAATTTTGGATATAATTACTGGGGATTTTACCAATAAAAAGGGAGGAAATAAATTAATTTAACACCTCTAAAATTATGAAAAAATAATAAAACACTTGGACATGCTTATATATGCATATATATGCTATTTTGAAGGTATTTTGCATATTGAAAAATATATAGGAAAAACACGGATATCAACAGCTGCCCCTCTTTATCTAGGAAGGATGGAATAGTTTTTGGATAAAAAATCAAAGGCCAATTTTGACCGAGCAAAATGGTTTGAAGAGGTTAGGCCGCACCCTGGCTTTCGAGCTGCCTATATATCCCTGGTTATACAGGAATCAGGCCGTATGTAGTTCAAGATTCACAGGGCAGAGTATACCAATGAGTCGATTTCAAGAACGGACGCAACATCTAGGGTTATGTGAGTGGACGATTTACGGGAATGGTTGGGTTTGATATGGCTACGGGAACTGGAGCGGGATCGCTCCAGCTGGGATGGCCATTGCTCGCCGTCTTATCTGCAAATAAGCAATACAAGCATATATTGTGCATAAATTTAAACATGATACAAATTCCCATCGAACTATGAATGTTGTTTTCGGACAATAAGGATGACGTCCTTAGACCATGATGTCATGGCCATGAAACATATGATAAAGGATTAGCAGGCCATAAAATAATGTTCTCGGGCTATGAGGATGGTGCCTCCGAACCATGACGCCTTTGAATAATGATATGGAAATGTTTGAAAGAGATCCTCAGGCCATGACATGGTGTTCTCCGGCTATCAAAATGGTGCCTCCGAATGATGACACCTTTGGATGAGTTGGCGATATTTCAGCCCATGAAGTATGTGGCGATCTTTCTGCCATGCAGGTGTTAGTATGTGGTGATCTTTCAGCCGTGCAATGCAGTATGTGGCAATCTTTCAGCCGTGCAAATGCAATATGAGGCGATCTTTCAGCCATGCATGCAGTATGTGGCAATATTTTAGCCGTTGAAATGCAATATAAAGCGATCTTTCAGTCGTGCAATGTAGTATGAGGCAATCTTTCATCCATGAAGATGCCGTATGTGGCGACCATTCAGCCATACAGATGTCGTATGCGGCAATCTTTCAGCCATGCAGATGTAGTATGCAGTGATCTTTCAGCCATGCAGATGTAGTATGTGGCGATCTTTTAGCCATGCAGATGTAGTATGTGGTGATCTTTCAGCCATGCAGATGTAGTATGTGGTAATCTTTCAGCCGTGCAATGCAATATGAGGCGATCTTTCAGCCATGCAGATGTAGTATGTGGCGATCTTTCAGCCGTGCAATGCAATATGAGGCAATCTTTGAGCCATGTAGATGCAGATAGAGACATCATTTAGTCTCGGAAGGCAGAATGGTAGCCTTATGCATGTTGGAAGGTAGAATCGTAGCCTTATGCAATGCAGATGCAAATGGAGATAGCGTTTAGTCTCGGAAGGTAGAATAGTAGCCTTATGCAATGCAGATACAAATGGAGACAACGTTTAGTCTCAGAAGGAAGAATAGTAGCCTTATGCAAATTGGAAGGTAGAATGGTAGCCTTATGCAAGAAATAAAATAGCAAATGACAATAGAGTTTTCTTTACTGATAGCAGATTGCGGCATTGTGATTACTGGGAGCATTGTGACATACGAAACATTATAGGTGCGTGCTAATAGCAAATGTTGGCAAGTGCAACGGTTCAGAGAGTCGTATTTTTTTTAACAATGTTTGTTCCATGGGCGTACAGTATGTTCAATAATTTTGTAACCTAGTGTCTGCATCTAAAGAAAAATCATGAGTTATGTAAGAGGGAAGGTTAGTTCGTAGCCCTGCTGGCTTTTGCTTGATGCATTCGGCTTCGATCTGGTGATACCATCTGTAACATTGGGGTAGCGTTGCTAAACACAACAGTTTCAATAATAATCATGCATGATTTTGTAAAAAAATATGGCATAAATTAAAAATAGCTTTTGGATGAATCAACGACTATGACGTAGTCCAGGACATTGCAACCTCTCTTGCAACGGAATTTTGAGTGTCCTCCTCAAAATTCTTCCCCAGTTTGATAGGTTGACATTTCTGACTGTTGCTCGTGCGACGATCGGCTGAAAGTACTTTGGAATTTTAAGGGTCCTCCTCAAAATTCTACCCCAGTTTCCAATTGCAGGGGGAAATGAAAATTTTATTTAATTGTGACCGAACCTATAGGGCTGCCTACGTATCCCCTCTTAAACGGGAATCAGGTCAGGCGTAGTTCAATTTACATTATATAAGGAAAGCATAAAGATTACATATAGTAATGCTTGACTGCATCTGAATTGATCGGCTTTGGCCAGACTTCTCTATCCATTTCTACAATTATGAGGGCTCCTCCCGTTAAATCCCAGTGAACCATGTATGGACCTTTCCAGTTGGGAGAGAACTTCCCTTTGGCTTCATCTTGATGCGATAAAATTTTCTTTAACACCAGCTGCCCCGGTGTGAACTTTCTTGGCTTGACTCTTTTCTTGAAGGCTCTGGCCATTTTGTTCTGATAGAGTTCACCATGGCAGACTGCATTCATTCTCTTTCCATCAATAACGGCTAATTGCTCATAACAACTTTTTACCCATTCTGCGTCATCGAGCTCAGCTTCTTGTATGATCCTTAAGGAAGGAATTTCTACCTCAGCGGGAATGACAACTTCTGTACATAAACCAGCACATAGCGGGTTGCCCCAGTTGATGTGCAGATTGTGGTACGGTACCCCAATAGAGCAAATGATAACTTCTTGTGCCACTGTTTATGCTTCTCTATCATATTTCTCAATATCTTTTTGATATTCTTGTTGGTGGCTTCCACAGCTCCATTCATCTGAGGCCTGTAGGCTGTGGATTTCTTGTGTTTGATCTTGAAAGTTTTTCACATAGCCTTCATCAGATCGCTATTGAGATTGGAGCCATTATCAGTAATTATCGACTCCGGAATTCCGAATCGACAAACAATGCGATCGCGAATAAAGTCTACCACGACTTTCTTAGTCACTACTTTGTAAAATGTTGCTTCGACCCATTTGGTGAAATAGTCGATAGGTACTAGGATAAACCTGTGTCCGTTGGAAATGGCAGGCTCGATTGGTCCGATAACATCCATTCCCCAAGCGACGAACGGCCACGGTGAGCTTGTTGAGTTGAGCTCGCTTGGAGTTACCTTTATCATGTATACATGCATATGACAGCGGTGGTATTACCCGACATACTGGATGCAGTCTGTTTCCATAGTCATCCAAAAGTAACCAACCTGGAGTATCTTTATTGCTAAGACGAAACAGTTCATATGTGGACCACATGTCCCAGCATGAATTTCCTCTAGTATCCTGGATTCTTCCTTTGCGTCGACACATCTCAATAATCCTAAATCGGGAGTCCTCCTATACTGGATTCCTCCACTGTGAAAGAAGTTGTTGGACAATCTCTAAAGTGTGCGTTTCTGAGTAGTATTAGCAAGCTCTAGGTACTCCCATTTCGCCAAATATTCCTTGATATCATGAAACCAAGGTTTTTCGTCTGCTTTCTCTTCAACATGGGCACAGTAAGCTGGATGATTATGGATTTTCACCAGAATGGGATCAATGAAATTCTTGTCAGAATGCTGTATCATAGATGATAGGGTAGCCAATGCATCGGCGAACTCATTATGGATTCTGGGAACATGTTAGAATTTCGTCTTCGTGAACCTTTTTCTCAATTCCTGTATGTAATGTAGATACGGGAGTATCTTGGAGTTTTTGGTTGCCCATTCTTCTCGTACCTGATGTATAAGTAAATCTGAATCTCCAATCACTAGCAGCACTTGCACGTTCATGTCAATGGCCATTTTGAGCCCTAAGATACAAGCTTCATACTCGGACATATTGTTGGTGCAAGGGAACCTAAGTTTGGCGGACACTGGATAATGTTGACCGGTTTATGATATCAAGACTACTCCTATTCCAACTCCTTTGAAGTTTGCTGCTCCATCGAAGAACATTCTTCAACCATCATAGGGTTCTGCAATGTCTTCTCCTATGAATGATACCTCTTCATTAGGAAAATACATTTTCAGGGGTTCGTATCCTCCGTCCATGGGGTTTTCAGCAAGGTGGTCTGCCAGTGTCTGTCCCTTGACCGCTTTCTGAGTCACGTAAACAATGTCAAACTCACTCAACAGGATTTTACACTTGGCTAGCTTGCCAGTGGGCATGGGCTTCTGCAAGATGTACTATAAGGGATTTATTCTCGATATGAGATATGTAGTATAGGCACAGAAGTAATGCCTCAGCTTCTGAGCTACCCAAGTTAAAGCATAACAGGTGCGTTCTAATAGAAAATACCGGCCCTCGTACGTGGTGAAATTCTTACTGAGATAATAAATGGCTTGTTCCTTCCTCCCCGTTTCATCATGCTTCCCCAGAACGCATCTGAAAGCTCCATCTAACACTGCAAGGTAGAGTAATAAGGGTCTACCTGGCTCGGGCGAAACTAAGACTGGTGGTGTTGATAGGTACTCCTTGATTCTGTCGAAGTCTTTCTGGCAGTCCTCGGTCCATTTAGTGGAGGCGTCCTTCTTTAACATCTTAAATATTGGATCACAGATTACTGTAGACTGTGCTATGAATCAACTGATGTAGTTAAGCCTTCCCAAGAAACTCATCACATCTTTCTTGTTCTTTGGCAGTGGTAGTTCTTGAATGGCTTTGGCCTTCAATGGATCTATCTCTATTCATTGGCGGTTCACAATAAACCTAAGCAACTTCCCAGCAGGAACCCCAAATGCATGTTTTGCAGGGTTTAGTTCAGGTTGTATCTCCGCAATCTATTAAAGAACTTCCTCAGATCTTCTATGTGGTCAGTGGCCTTCTTGGATTTGATAATAACATCATCCACATATACCTCTATCTCCTTGTGTATCATATCATGAAAGATGGTAGTCATGGCCCTCATGTAGGTGGCCCCTACATTTTTCAGGCCGAATAACATCATCTTGTAACAATACACTTCCTACGGCGTAATGAAAGACGTTTTCTTAGCATCTTCCTCATCCATCCAGATCTGATGATAACCAGCGAAGTAATCTATGAATGATTGTAGCTCATGCTTGGTGTAATTGTCAACCAATATTTGTATATTTGGCAAAGGGAAGCCATTTTTCAGACTGGACCGGTTGAGATCTCACTAGTCGACACACATTTTGACCTTCCCGTCTTTCTTTGGCACTGGTACAATGTTGGCTAACCATGTTAGGTACTCAACCACCCTGAGAACCTTGGATTTGATCTGCTTGGTGACTTCTTCCTTGATTTTAAAACTCATATCGGCCTTGAACTTCCCGAGCTTTTGCTTTATCAGTGGACACATTGGATCGGTTGGCAGTTTGTGAGCCATAATAGACGTACTCAGACCAGTCATGTCATCATACAACCAGGCGAATATGTCCTCATACTCCTTTAGAAATTCTGTGTATTCTTTCTTTTCTAATGGCGATAGGTGAATGATGATCTATGTTTCCTTGGCATTTTCTGCATCTCCCAGGTTGACAATTCCGGTCTCGTCCATGTTGGACTTAGGTCTGTTCTCAAAGTTCTCAACTTCTTTGAAAATCTCGTTAGGTATGTCATCTTCCTCTTAATCAATGTCCGTTTGTTGCATTATCTCATTGCATGTCACAGTCATTGGTTCATCAAGATAAGTAATAGTAATGATGTATTGGTAAAGTAAGGAGGAAAATGATAGCGATAAATATTAATTCTTAAGAAAAATCAAACCTTCTTTTGATAAATTGAATAACTGTTTTGAACATTGAAGATCTTATTGCTGAAATTGAAAAATGCGAAAAGAAAATCATTTAGTAAATAAAATAGTGAATAATGCTTGTTTTAGCCTTGCTACCCCGAGGCTCGTCGGGCTCTGGTGGTCCTGATGGTCCAATTCTTGAGATGTTACCCTGTGCTCACAGCTTGTATGGAAGGTCTTTCCTCCCCCTCCTCTTCGAGAATAACACAATAGTCTATATAATTGTCCTCTAGAAACAAGTTCTTCACTAGTGCAAGTGCTTCTTCTTCATCCGACCCGTAAATAATGTCAGCCTGTTGGAAGGTTTGCTTTAGATGCGGTATAGGCTGATTTAGTGGGTAGTAAGGACCGCGCTATGGTGGCGACCAGTTATTGAATTCTTCCCAGGTGTATTCATATACCAAACCGAAGGTAGTGCAATGTTTCTTGAGTTTTTGGGGTTTAGAGATCCCTTGGAGGTTCTTGTCGAGCCCTTTGTCAGGTTTGTACCCACTCCTATTCAGTATACTATTAGGAGGAAGGCACGGATTATCGACTTCACCGCTGATCGACTAGTTTTACTGCAAATAAGCCTTTTCGAATTCAGGGGGTAATGATATAGGAAGGGAACAACCACTCATCAAGCGTTGCTATAGTATTTTGTGTGGCACAAGTGGAGTATGACATTGAGCATGATTATGCAAAAATTAAAAGCGTGTTGACATGTATATGCACATTAAGAAGGTGATAAATACAGCAGTTTCAAAATTTAAAGCAGCAGTTAAAGGAAAGAAACAAGGAAAATATGTCAGTTTTGCTTTTGAAGAAGAAATTAAATGTTTAAAGAAATTAAACAAGCAATTGCACATAGGGGTACGAATTCACAAAAACGGTATGAAATGGAAAAAGCCTAAGAATCCCTAACAGAGTTGCCATGTTGTTGCGACCCTTTTTTCCTTTCCTCGAGGAGGGAATCGGGTTTCTGACATTTTTTAGTATGGGACAACTTTTTCCTTTTGGGAAAGGGGTTTGCATTTTTGAAGAGTCTCCACCTAAATATTTTAAGGTGCGTTAGGGCACCTATATAGTTTATTTCTATCTATGTTTGATAACCAGAGATAGGGTAAGGGCTTGAAATTATCCTAAGGGGAAGGTGTTAGGAACCCCTCAGGATCCGCTTGTGTGGTTCCCGGCCAGACAGTTTTTTGTTAATTTGTACTATTAACAAGTAAGCATGTATGGCTCAAGTAGTAGGGGATTTAAGTTCAAGTACACAAGTGTTTGAAAACAATTAGTAAAAGCAAGATTTTTGAGAAGAATTACAATCTAAGCCTGAAAGGGGGAGGGGGTCCTAGGTTTGTTTATAATATGGATCACATCAGTACAATGTCTGGTAATCACTCATTAGAAAGGGGCTATGCATGGCATTAGTGCACTGGTCATCATATCCATATCTACCTTTCCCTGCCCCGTGAAGGTAACTAAAGCGAATGTTGGCCTCAACCCCTATTGCATGCTGTTACCCATCCCTTCCTATCAGTACCGGAGGAATTTAGGACTCCTATACTATAAAAAGGGTGGGGCTTCTGGGCAGATCCTCGGGTTTAAAGGAAAATACTATGCGACAAACAAGAACACATAGGATTGCATTTAGGGGGGAAAAACAGAAAATAGATAGAAGGCTCAAATATACCTCCACAAGTAATGCACACAGATAGCACGACTCATACACAGATAAGGTCCACATTCAGATCCTAACAAGGTATTAAGTGATAACAATAGAACCAGATTTGCTACATGACTCAGAAAAGAAGTCTGAATCAGGCTTGCCTGATTTTAACAGTTGATAATTAGACACTAATCACAGAGATGATTATGGTTTTTATTTAAAGTTGAGTACCTAAGGCTTTCCTAGGCGTAAGATAGTATGTACCAATTATTCAGAATAATTAAAAGATAGTTTGGGAATTGTTTTACCATAAGGGCATACTGTTCTCGTTGATACGAATGCAGGGATTATTACCAGTTATTTTAAATAGGATAATCAAGTGTTAAACTATTTTTACCTCTTTTATAGCCAGCAGTTTACATAAGTGTGAATGCAAGTACGAATATGATCCTAAAACATGGTATCTAAGATGCATGTATAAAGCTCATGATGATTTGTATGCTGCATTTCTTAAAGCAGGATTTCTAAATGCAGAAAAAAGGATTGCAGAATTTCCTAAGAGCAGGATTTCTAAATGCACAAGGCAGCGTAGAACATAATAGTAAGGTGCAAATGATTAGCAAATTTTAACACATAATTTTGTAAGGGTGCACATACTGAAAGTATAAACATGAAGCCTAAGAACATGATTTCTAATACATGTATGAACCCTAAGCATGGTTTCTATTGTGCAATTAGGAACATAAAACTAATAACATGTTTTTCTACCCTTAACAGCTATAGCATGCATATTTACCCCATCCATTTCACTAGCCAAACCCAATACTTGTTTACAACAAGTTATTATAGACCAACATTGGAACGAATTACATAAGTAGCAATGAAAATAAGAAGTTACACTATAGGAAGCCTGATTAGGACTTTCCCTGAGTTACATAATAAATCACTTCAAGTGCCAAGGTTGTTTATTGATTTCCCTAATATCTAGGTGTGTTAGAGTTTCCAAAGGACATCAAAGGATCCCGGGAAGTGCTGACACCCAGATTTCATTGCTACGACAGAGTAAGTGTAGTGTAGAAAAGGCCAGCTTTCATGTGTCCAAGTTCAGAGGGAGCTCAAGGGTCCCAAGGCAAGGCTCACACAAAAGGGGCAGAACCTAGTATTCTAAGAGTATAGTGAAGGTGCAGAACACATGTTTGAGAGGAGTTTGTTTAAAAACTAGACTGACAAGTCCATTTTGAAAGCAATTAGTAACAGAGATGATTGAAAGTGGTGTTAGTAGTAAACAAAACTCAAACACCTTAATGTGGGATCACACGTGGGGGTCAAGGGATTTGGGGATACATAGACATTTTACTGTAAACACATAACCCCAGCAAAGGTCTTAGGACTGGTTTGGACATGCTCAGCAATAACTAATACTGGCATAATCACAAACCAGTCAGAAAGAACATACACACATGGAGGGGATAGGGATTTTGTATTCATAAGATGGTAAGTACACAGTATGTGATTGACAAGGCATGCTTTGAAACATGCATAAAGGGAAAGGGAGACATAGTAGCATGCTAGTAATGTAACTCAACTACAGGTTTGCACAATAGAACCACAAGTAGAAGTAGACAAGCAATGAGAGAAACTGAAACAATAAGAGAAGCATGTTTTTGTTGAGATTTTAAAATTAAACTAGGACATACCAGTTAAGGAAGCAAAGTGCAGAAAAGTAAAGCAAGAAGAATTCCACAGTCTAGCCTTGGCTTTCAGCCGGCTAGACAAGCAGCAACACAAGTAGTAGGTAAAAAAGAGAGAGTTTGAGTGTGTATGTGTGTGTTCTGAACTTATTTTTCATGTCTTGTTAATGAAAGACTTAGGGTATTTATAGATTTGACAAATAGGTAGAAATTAAGGCAACAAGTAAAGGTTCAGCATAAATATGGAAGTAATCACAATTAGAATCTCATTAATACAAGCACTCCCCTTTAAACAAGGAATTACAGCTTAACGGATACTAACAGGGATAACTTAAAGAAAGAAAATCAGTTTGAGAAAGATTGGTTTTTACCATATAAGGGGTAGTAAAAGTATAGAGTATATAATTGAGTCTAAGTACATAATATACTTAATTTGAGGAAAGGATTCAGCAAGAATGAAGCACCACAGTAAATAATGGAATGGAATCAATCAACTTAAACAAACGAGTAAATTTTTAGGGGTTTATAAGAAAACCTTGCAATTAAGCCATAATTTAAAGAAATCAGGATCAATCAAGAGGGTGTCATGATTTTGCACTTTGACAGATAAATAGAGAAGAATGAACAGGCGTATCAGAATGCAAGGTCAGCTATATCAAGAGATGAATAAACTAGATGAACACAATCACACAGAAGTGACATGAGTAGGCTGAGGACTCGGTAGCAAAAGAACCCACTAGAAGCATGGTATCAACAAAGTCAGGTAGTCATGGCTAACATATAGAACCAAAATGAAGAAACCAGTCTAACACATAACAACAGATAAAGGAGATCAGACCAACACACAGAAACAAGTAAAGAAAGTCTTTAAAACTCTCAGTAACAAGGAAAGAAAATCTTTAAGAAATTAGGGTTTTAACAGAGTTGAGTTAAAAAGCGGTAAGAACTTAGAATCAGTCAAGATAGACAAGCAAAAGGGTCTAACCATAAAGAACTTAATCATAATAGGTATACACACAAAATAAACAAAGACAGTTCCAGAACCCCGGATAAAACCAAAATTACTTAGGGATTTCAACACGATAAATTAGGTAGAAGAAAAACACAAACAAACCGTTTTAACATAGTAAAATCATATGAAAATACTGAAAATCAGAGGAGGGGTCTTTTAAAAGAGGTTAAGAAAACCTTAATCTTGAAGATGGAGAGTCACTTTGAAAAAATTGGGAAAACCTTTAAGAAAAACACAAAAAGGTTTATAATATTCATAGATATAAGGTAGATCTAAAAGAAAACCGAAAAATCATTGAAGTTAGGGTTTCAGAGAACCCAGCAAAAGTGAGAAAACCTTGAAAAGTTACTGGTTTAGCCGGAGAAAGTCACAGATCTTACCCGATCACCCATGGATGGCCGAAAAATGGCATAGGAAAGGATGGGAGGTGAGCGAACCGCCTCTGTTTCACTTGAAGGCCTCAAAATGATGACACACGTTCAAGAGGGATCCATGAGGCTGGTGGGTGGTAAGACCACCATGGATTCAGGTGGGGAGATGGCCAGAGAAGATGGATAAGGTTCAACGGAGAGGAGGAGGAGGGGAGAAGGTTCTAGAGAGGATCAGAGATAGAGAGATGAGAGTTGGTTGATTGAAGAATGAGAGGGTTTAGAGAGGGGATCGTTTGGGTTTAATTTTAGATGGGGGAATGGGAACCGTTGATCTAAATGATCAACAATCATGTTTAAATGGGGTAGGTGGGTCGGGTATGGCTTGGGTTTGGTCTTGGGTCCGATGGGTTTTCCAATTTGGTTGGGGGTCTGTTTGATTTAGGTTAGATTTGACAGCCAATTTTGGCTATAAGTTAAACAACCATATTTTCCAATTTAATTTGTAGAAAATAGTAGATAATTTCTAAAAAATAATTTAAAAATACTAAAATGATTAACAGTACATAATTAGTAATTTAAAATATAGGATCCAATTTTACGCATATAAAGCCTAATTAAACCTTAAAAGGGCTAATATTGCACTTATGTGCAATTTAGCTTTGAAAATACGAAATGTAATTATAAAAATATGTAAAAATGATCTTAGCTATATTTTGGTAGAAATATAGAAATCTAATAGATGAATTATCTAAAACAATAATTTTGGAAATAATTACTAGGGATTTTACGGATAAAAAGGGAGGAAATAAATTAATTTAACACCTCTAAAATTATGAAAAAAGTAATAAAATACTTGGACATGCTAATATATGCTGTTTGAAGGTATTTTTCATATTAAAAAATATATAGGAAAAAATTGGGTATCAACAGGCTCGAGGTGTGTAATGCAAACCAGTGTTTAGATAGGACCGTGTTGTAGTGGTGTTATGTGGAGGTATGACCCTTCGGGTTAGGTTCATACATTCTGGTTCTATGAGGTGTGATTGGTTCTTAGCATTATGTTGTGGTGGTACTGGTGAGCTTGCAGTACATCTCTCTCATTTCAGTTAATTTCCATGATTTGAGGACATGTGAACTGTAGCCTATTGGTGCACGGGTTGCACAGGTTGTTGCTTGAGATAGTATTGATGTGTCAAGTCTCTAGAGTACTCATATTGGATGAGATGAGGTCACTGGGATCTTGAATGAATACTATTGGATTTGGCTTCAGCATGTTGGAAGGATAATCTGGGGAGTTGGCTTAAAAGTTTACTATGGTCCTTGTCAAAGAAGAAGTGGATTCACGAATGGTTGATCTGAGGAATGGTTATGACTTTCTATGTGTTTCATTTATTATTGGCAGTATACGAAAGTGTTGGAAAAAGGCTTTATTTGATAAGAGGTTTATTATCAATATTCGGTTGTTCTAAGCAACTGTTATGCTTAGAGTTATCTCTACGAGAGTTTAAGCTATGTGGTATATGATGTAATTGCATCTGAGGCTACATGTATGGTTTGTTACAACTTGTTCGGACTTTTTCAAAGTATATATGTGAGATTCTGATCTTATAGATGATTTTAGAAGTATAAATGTGGTTCTAAGGTTTATAGGCTAGGTTGGATTGTGAAATTTCAGTTACAATGCGTTATCGGACCTATATGAGATAGGGTGATGTGGGAACACCCCCGGTTATGTGCATGATAAGGTTACACAGCGATTTGATGGTTTTTGGAACAACTCTGAGCATGTTCGAGGACGAATGTATGTTTAAGTGAGGGAGGATGTAACGACCTGACCGGTCGTTTTGAGCTTTTGCACTTCGCTCGCTAGTTCTCCGGCATGACTAGCCCCGTTTGATGTATTATGACTTGTGTAAATCGTCGGTTTTGGTTTTCAGGGTAATCGAAATGGCTTTGAAAAGACAGTTCTCAGTTTAAAGCTTAAATTTTGATAGGCTTGACCAAGTTTTGACTTGTTAGCATATGATATCGGATTGGAATTTTTATGATTTGGTTAGATCCGCTAGGTGATTTGGGACTTAGGAGCATGTTCAGAATGTGTGTTGGACGTCTGGAGTAGATTTAGGCTTGAATTGGCAAAATTAGAATTTTGGCATTTTTCGGTTGATAGGTGAGATTTAGATATAGGGGTCGGGAATTTCGGAAGTTGCAGAACATTCGTTGTGTCAAATTTGGTGTGTGTGCAAAACTTTAGGTCATTCAGACAAGATTAGGTAGGCTTTTTGATCAAAAGCAAAATTCGAAAGTTTTGGGAGTTCTTACGCTTGAATCCGATGCTATTTGGTTGATTCGATGTTGTTTGAGGTATTTTGAAGATTTGTATAAGTGTGGAAGGTGGTATATGAATTGTTTGTACTTTTGGTTGAGGTCCCGGGGGCCTCGGTGTGATTTTGGATGGTTGACGGGAGGTTTTGATTTGGAATATGCAGCAAAAGTGCTAAGTTCCTATCATAACCGCACCTGCGGCTTCGGGACCGCAGGTGCGGGCCTGCAGAGGCGGATGGAGTGTCGCAGATGCGGCTATAGGCGAAATGGGCAGGAATCGCAGATGCATAGCCTGGGGTGCACCTACGATAGCGCATGTGCGGTCTTGAGCGCTTAAATGACTTGCGCAAATGCGCACTTGGGACCGCAAGTGCGGGTCCACAGGTGCGTGTGTTTCGACCGCATAAGCGGTAGCTAGGGGTAGAACATATAAAATATGGGCTTTACGATTTTCAGTCATTTGTTCATCATTTTATGTGATTTTGGAGTTCCAAGCTGTGATTTCAAGAAGGAATAAAGTGTTGATAGAGAAGTAAGCTATTTGACTTTATATCTTGTGTTTATGGTGATTATTTCATTATTTAATCATGAAAATTAGTGGGAAAATTAGAGAAAGAGTTGAAAAATTAGGGCTTGAAATTGGGAAGTTAAATTGGGGATTTGAGGGGCCATTCTAGGTCCGATTTTGGTGTATTTGATATGTATAGACTTGTGGGAGTATAAAGATTCTAGTTTTGCGATTATTATCGGAATCCCAAACGTGGGCCCGGGGGGCCAGGTTTGGCCAATTTCGAAATTTTTGGTATAAATTGGATATTTTCGAGTGGGCTATGTTCCCTTAGCATATTTTGATGGTAATATATATATATATATATATATATATACACCTCTATTTTTGGATATATTTGGAGCATCCCGGAGGCCGATTCGAGAGGCAAAGGCATCGCGGGCTAGTGTTGGACCGGATTGAGGTAAGTAATGATTATAAATACTGTTCTAAGGGTATGAAACCTCGAATTTCACATTGTTGTGCTACTTTGAGGTGGCTCACATGCTAGATGACAAACGTGAGGTCGTGCATCGTCTGGGATCACAACTTGGTCCATCCCGTATAACTATTAAGTCGCATATTTTACTTGAAAACTATTTGATATAGTTATATTTTGGAAAGTATTATTGTGTTTGGGGCTGAATGCCGTGTCTGGGCCTTGTGCCGATTGTTTAGACCCTTAGGGGCTTTTACTACTGTTTTTCCTCACCGTTTTGGTTAAATATTTACACTCAGTCATTCTATGTTCTTACCATTTTCCTAACTCGATTTTATTCACTCATTTTGATTTCATAAATAATTTTGAGCAGAGTACTTATTTTACTGTTAGCTCGAATGGCTTAAGTGACATCTGACTGAGTGAGGCCGAGGGCCTGTGTTGTGAGGATATCATGGGATCAGGCTGCGCGCCGCAACACGTGGTACTAATTTATGATATATGAGAGGCCAAGGGCTTGATTTATTATTCTGCGAGGTGGCTTGTTATTGATATGAAGTCGAGAGCCTGTTTGATTATGCCACAAAATGGCTTGTTATTGCGCTTAGGCCATAAGGGGCCCCTCCTGGAGTCTGTACACCCCCAGTGAGCGCGGGTGCCCAGTGTGAGTGATGTGTTATAGCCTGAGGGGCTATTGTTGTTTCATATTAAAGCATGAGGGGCTGTTCTTGATCTATGTTGCTCGAGGGGCGATTCTTCATTCATGTTATGCCCGAGGGGCTGATTACGAGTGATTGTGAGGTAGCCCGATAGGGTGGTTCTGTTGATATTATGCCCGAGGGGTGGTTTATAGTACAAGTTTTGCGTGAGGGGCTATTTACATTTCTATCATTTTGACTCACTATTTTTATCACTCGTTTGAAACCATTGGAAGATGTTTTCAAAAGGAAAGGGTTTTTACTGAAACTGAGTTTGATTTACGAAATAAATAATTTCTGTATTGTATTGGAAATGTACTATATTTTCTGTAGCGTTATGACGTGCCTTGTGTGTTTTCTTACTGCTCAACTTTCATTTACTTTTATTACTTACTGAATTTGCGTACTCACATTACTCCCTGCAGCTTGTGTGCAGATTCAAGTATTCTGAACCCGGTAGTGGGTGTTGATTGCTCAGTGGCAGAGTCATTGGAGTTGGCAAGGTAGCTGCCCGACGTTCGCAGCACTGCTTCTCTCCCTCTTGTCTTCCTTAGACTATATTTTGTACATTTTTAGACTCTTATTTGTATTCAGACCTTAGTAAATGCTCGTGACTTGTGACACCCCAATGTCGGGCTTGTGTATTTATTCTGCACTGTTTATTTAGACCTACATTATGAGATATTTGATTAATTAAAGACTTAAAAATGATTTTTATTGATTAAAGGGTTAAATTCGGGAGTTGTGTCGGCAGTCCTAGTTTCACGATATGCCCTATCATGACCGGGTCAGTTTTAGGGTCGTGACATGCATATGCACTTCTTATAAATTAATACCATCATACATTGTATATATTGTATGCACAGTGATAATAATTTATCAAAAGACCACCAGAATCAATTCGTCCACTTTCACCTCTAATAAGAGGTGTGAGAGATTTGAATGCTTAATGATTTTTGGATAGAAGGAGAAAGAATGTGAAAAAAAATTTAAGTTATAAGAACTAATCCCATGATTTGTCTATTATGTTTACTCATTAATTATGTGCTTAATCTGTAAAAAGAATTGCTACGTATGGAATAAACCAAGAGTGATACCATTTTTTAAATTAATTCTGAAGAAATACTCAACCGTATAAAAATCTCTTCTTTTTATTTACCTTTTAAAGTAGCATTTATAAATATAAAAAGAGAAATTTTCATAAATCACTATAGTTTAGAGCTTAGTAATTATAGTTTACCTAATTACTATTCGTAGTTACTAGGGGTGGCAAAATGGTTAAATGAAAACATGTAACCGCTCATATTATCCACTAAAAATGGGTTGAATAATGAACTTTTTAAATGGGTCAAATATGGATAAGAACCATATTATCCATTTAGAAAATGGATAATCGATAGGTAACCAATGGATAACCAAATGAGTCTAAATTTACATTTGTAAAGCCTAAAAATGGAGGTTACTCAAGTTAGGGAGACTAAGTGGGCGTTTGGACATAAAAATAGTAAAACTCCAAAAAAAAAGTGAAAAGAAAAAAATTTCAAGTAAAAATGATATTTGAAAATTAGAGTTGTGTTTGGACATGAATATACTTTTGGATTATTTTTTAAGTTTTGTGAGTGATCTGAGTAAAAATTTTTCAAAACAACTTTTTGAAGTTTTTCAAATTTTTGAAAAATTCCAAAATACATCTTCAAGTGAAAATAAAAAATTTCATGAACAAACGATGATTTCGAGAAAAAGTGAAAATTTTCAAAAAAAGAGGAAAAAATTTCTTATGTCCAAACGGGCTCGTCATATACAAGAAGTCAGGGATAATATGGTTACGTATATTATCTGCCGATTAACCCATTTTTTAGTACTAAATATGAGTCGGGTCAGATAATTTATCCATTTTTCATTACCCATTTACGACCTGAACTGTCAAAACCTAATTTCACTCCAGGTCGTGATGGCGCACAACACCGTTGTTAAGCAAGCCAACACAACAATATTAATAAGTTCTAGTTTTACTTTTCCAAAACAGTTAACACAGACTCTAAATTTGAATTTAAAATAAGCAATAATTAGCATCGAATTGAAATAGTTATACAATCCCAAAAGAATAATCTACTAATGTGCGTGCCAAGACCTGGTGTCACAAGTATATGGGCATCTAGTAGAATATACAAAAGAATAATCTATCCTACTGGTCGAACTAGAATAGACAGCCAAAAAGTACAAAAAGACTCCATCACACTGCTGGTCGGCATAGGAAAGAAGCAGCTCACCGTGGAATCTCGGGCTACGATCAAGTGTGCACACTAGACTGATAACCAGATGTAAGAGTGCCTCAGATCCTTTAAAATTAAGTACAGAAGTGTAGTATGAGTACATAAATAATATGTACCCAATAAGTATCCAGTCTAATCTCAAAGAGGTAGAGACGAGAGGTTGACTTGACACTTACTAGGGTCAATTAATATGAGAAGTGTTTTACTACGCATAGATGTCACAATTATATAGCAATTTATAGCATGAAGCGATAAGTCATTCCATAGATACTTTCATAGTTAGCCATTTACATTACAGGGCATTTAGCAAGACAAGTCATGAATATGAATTCACATAGATAACATGCGCACATTATGCCGAGGTCATACGGCTTGGTCCAACATAAAAAGAAATGTGCACTACCAGAGGGTCGAATGGCGCAAACTATAGATGCATCTATTTCTATCGAGGTGATCGGCCTGATCCACCAAATATAAATTATCATCAAGAGGGCACATAAGGCACAATCATAGTCAAATAAATTCATACGAGTTATCAAGCGAGTACCTGCGTTCTTATACATTGTTTCCAACTTCCAACAAGTTCTAAGTGATCTTATTAACATGAAAAGATATAGACATTTACAAACATAGCAAGATACGGGACCTAAACTATCCAGATAATTAACATAATAGTAGCTACGCACGGACTCTCATCACCTAGTGCATACGTAGCCCCCACAATTAACAACATATGATTAATTAACTCACCTATGGGGACAATTCCCTCTTACAAGGTTATAAAGGAGACTCATCTCACTCCAAAGTGTGCTTCCAATATCGAGAACGTTCTCAAACCCTCAGTTTTGAGCCGAACGATCCAAAACTAATTAAACGAGGTAGGAACTAGTCAATACAAGCTCAAGAGTTTGCTTTTGAATTATTAAAGTAATTTCCCAACCTTGAACACAAGTTTCCTAAAATCCGACCCAGGCCTACGTGCTCGGATTCCAAAAAATTTCAAAGAAAGTTGTTCTCTATAACCTAAGGATCAATAATATATGATTTCTACTTCATTCCATACAAAAATTCATGGTAAAATCTAAGTTTTATCAAAACCCTAGGTTTTACTCTAATCCCATCATTTTTTCTAATCTTTGCGTGTTAATCTACCCAAGACTCAAGTATTAAGCTTAGAAATAAATATGATTAACTTACCTCAGGATGCTAGGTGAAAGACTTCTCTCAAGAGCTCCGAAATCGCTCAATAAATGAGTAAAAATGATAAAAAATGACCTAGAGCCCGTAATAAATGAAGCTCACTGCTTCAACAATTTTCACAACTGCGGTCCAGGGTTGCACCTGCACCCACCTCATCTGCGGAAAGGTGTCCGCTTCTGCGGAGTTTCAACTTGGCCGTTGGGCCGCCTTGGCCGTTGGGCCGCTTCTGCGAGGGACAAGCCATTTTTGCGGAAAACTAGCCGCTTCTGCGACTTTGGGATTGGCCGCATCCGCGAGAAGATGACCGCTTCTGCATTCTCGCACCTGCGGCTGGCCAACTGCAGGTGCGGTTATGATAGAGAACTAGAGCTTCAGTTCCTTCCTAAATTTTCCAACTTTACTCGAGCCTTGCCCGATTGACGCTCGTGGCCCCCGGGCCCTGCTCGAACTCTTCCAAATCCCGAGCCAACCATCCTCGTACGTCGTAAATTAGTTAAAGCAAGTGCGGGATGTCTTATTTAGGGAACAGGGTTCTAAAAAGTGAAACGACCAGTCAGGTCATTACATCCTCCACCTCTTAAACAAATGTTCGTCCTCGAACGAGTTTAGATTCATACATGAAGTGTCGAATAAGTGTGGATATCTGCTTCGCATGTCCTCCTCGGACTCCCAGGTCGCCTCATCAATTGATTGGCCCCTCTACTGGACCTTTTATGCAGAAACCCCCTTGGATCTCAACCGGCGCTCCTGCCTATCAATAATAGCAATTGGCTCCTCCTCGTAGCTCAATCTCTCGTTTAGCTGAATAGTGCTGAAGTCTAACACATGAGACCATTTGACATGATACCTCCTAAGCATAGACACATGAAAAAATTGATGGACTCGCGATAAGCTGGGAGGTAAAGAAAGCTCATATGCCATCTCCCCGACTCACTTCAACACATTACATGGGCCAATAAACCTTGGGCTCAGCTTGCCCTTCTTCCCGAATCTCATGACACCCTTTATCGGCGAGACCTTCAAGAGGGCCTTCTCGCCGACCATATCATGCGCCTTCTGATCCGCATAACTCTTTTATCTGGACTGTGCTATGCGAAGTCTTTCCTGAATCAACTTCACCTTCTCCAAGGCATCTTTTACCAGATCTGTACCATACAACTTTGCCTCTCTCGGCTCAAACCACCCGATAAAAGAACGACATCGCCGACTGTATAAGCCTCAAACGGGGCCATCGCAATGCTAGACTAATAACTATTAGTGTAAACAAATTCGGCCAAAGGCAGGAACTGATCCCACTATCCTCCAAAGTCAATGACACATGCCCTAAGCATGTCCTCCAGAATCTGAATTGTCCGCTCCAACTGTCTTTCGGTCTGAGGATGAAATGTTGTACTGAGCTCCACACGGGTCCCCAACTCACTCTGAACGACTCTCCAGAAATGGGATATGAACTGAGGGCCTCTATCAGATACGATGGAAACAGGCATACCGTGCAACCGGACTATCTCCTGAATGTAAATCTGAGCCAATCTCTCTGAAGTGTAAGTAGTCACAACCGGAATAAAGTCTGCTGACTTGGTCAACCTGCCAATAATAACCCACACTGCATCAAACTTCTGCAAGGTCCAGGGCAACCCAATTGCGAAGTCTATAATGATGCGCTCCCACTTCCACTCAGCAATGAGCATCTGCTGAAGTAGGCCACCTGGCCTCTGGTATTTATACTTAACTTGCTAGCAATTTAAACACCTAGCCACATACTCAACTATGTCCTTCTTCATCTGTCGCCACTAATAATGCTATCTCAGGTCACGATACATCTTTGTAGCACCTGGGTGAATAGAATACCGCAAACTATGTGCCTCCGCTAGAATCCTCTCCCTTAAGCCATCAAAAGTAGGAACACATAGGTGATCCTAGATTTGTATGACACCATCCTTGCCAATAGAAACCTCCTTGGCACCACCCAATAGCACTGTCTCTCAAGGAACTGCCAGATGGGATCATCAAACTGCCGGGCCTTGATCTCCCCCTATAATAAAGACTGAGCAACAACACATGCAAGGACTTGGTTGGGCTCTAAAATATCCAATCTCAACAGTCTGTTAACCAAGGACTGAATGTCCAAGGCTAGTGGCCTCTTTTATACTTGAATGAATACCAAGCTACCCATACTCTCTGCTTTCTTGCTTAAGGCATCCGCGACCATATTTGTCTTGCCCGGATGATAAATAATGGTGATGTCATAATCCTTCAGTAACTCAAGCCGTCTACGCTGCATTAAATTGCTATCCCTCTACTTGAACAAATGCTATAAGCTACCCTTATAGATAATGCCTCCATATCTTAAGAGCGTGAACAATCGCCGCCAACTCTAGATCGTGCATAGGATAATTCTTCTCATAAATCTTCAGCTTATAGGAGGAATATGCAATAACTCACCCCTCCTGTCGGAATACACAACCCAAGCGAATGCGTGAAGCGTCACAATATACCGTACACATCCCTGAACCGAAAGGCAACAAAAGAACGGGTGCTGTAGTCAAGCATTCTTGAGCTTTTGAAAGCTCACCTCAGAATAATCGGACCAACGGAAAGGAGCACCCTTCTAGGTCAATCTAGTCAGAGGTGATGCAATAGATGAAAATCCCTGCACGAATCACCGGTAGTAACCTGCTAAGCCCAGGAAACTCCTGATCTCGGTCACTGAAGTAGGACGTGGCCAACTCTAAACTGCCTCGATCTTCTTGGGAGCCACCTTAATACCCTCTCCTGACATAATATGCCCTAAGAATGCCCCTGACTCTAGCCAAAACTCACACTTTGGAGAACTTAGCATATAGCTTCTACTTTCGCAAGGTCTGAAGCACTACTCTCAAATGCTGCTCGTGCTCCCCTAGGCTATGTGAGTATATCAATATGTCGTCAATGAAGACAATAACAAAGGAATCAATATAAGGTCTGAACACTTGTTCATCAAGTCCATAAATGCTACTGGGGCATTGGTCAAGCCAAAGGACATCACCAGAAACTCGTAATGACCATATCTAGTATAGAAAGCAGTATTCGGAACATCTGGGTCCCGAATCCTCAATTGATGGCACCCTGATCTCAAGTAAATCTTAGAGAACACCCTAACATCCTGTAACTAGTCGTACAAATCATCAATACGCAGGAACGAGTACTTATTCTTGATGGTAGCCTTGTTCAATTGGCGGTAGTCAATGCACATCCGCATGGTGCCATCTTTTTTCTTCACAAACAACACTAAGGCAACCCAAGGTGACACACTAGGTCTAATAAACCCCTTTGCCAACAACTCCTCAAGCTACTCCTTCAACTCTTTCGGAGCCATGCGGTACGGTGGAATGGATATAGGCTGGGTACCTGGATCCAAATCGATATAAAAATCAATATCGCGATCCGGTGGCATGCAAGGAATGTCAGAAGGAAATACATGGGCGAACTCCCAGACTAATGGACCTGAATCAATCATTAGAGACTCTACAGTGGTGTCTCGAACATAAGCTAGATAAGACAAACACCCCTTCTCGACCATACGTCGTGCCTTTAGGAAAGAAATAACTCGACTAGATGTATCAACTGTGGAACCCTTCCACTCCAACCTCAGCAACCCTGGAATTTCTAATGTAACAGTCTTGGCGTGGCAATCTAGGATGGAGTGATATGGAGATTACCAATCCATGCCCAGGATGACCTCAAAGTTGATCATATCTAGCAACAGGAGATTTGCTCTAGTAACGATCCCACAGAATGTGACCACACATGACCGGTAGATCCGATCCACAACCACAAAATTGCCCACATTGGTGGATACATTAACAGTAGTGCCCAAAGGCTCACAAGGAATAACTATGAAACAACCAAACAGAGATGACACATATGAATAGGTAGATCCTGGATCAAATAGAACTGAAGCATCTCTACCGCAGACGGAAATAATACCCGTGATAATGGAATCTGAGGCTAATGCATCTAGTCTGGCCGGAAGAGCATAGAATCTGGCTGGAGCGCTGGCTGGCTGGCCTCCACCTGACTGAGCAGTAGCTGGCTGACCTCTCCCTATATGGCCTCCACCTCTAGGACAGCCTCTACCTGTCTGTCCCCCGTTTCTAGGTGAATGGACCACCGGTACTGAAATTATGGGCTGCTGACCCTGCTGCAATGCCTTGCCCCGAAGCCTAGGGCAGTATCTTCTCATATGACCGAGGTATCTGCACTCAAAACAACCTTCCGGTGTGGTGGACTGCTGTCCCCATGCCTGACCTTGATGGCCTGTAGACCCACTAGAAGAAGCCTGAATAGCCGGTGGACGGTATGAACCCTCCGGTATAACACTAAAATAAGAACGAAAAGAACCTTGGGAACCTGAATACCCACTGGAGGAACCCTGAATAGTTGGTGGGCAATAAGACCTCTCTAGCATGACGCTAAAATAGGGACACGTTGGAGCACCCCGAGGAGGTGGTGGTGCTGAATATGTGGGCCTACTGGGCTGACCCCTCCCAAACTGACCTCTACCCCTAGGCGGGGCACCTCTGAACTCTCCGAAGAATCTAGCCCTCTTGTCGTGCTGCACCTGCTCCCTACCTCTCAGACGGTAGCCCTCGATCCTCCGAGAAATCTCCACTACTAGCTGATAAGGAGTCCCCATCTCCATCTCTCGGGCCATGTTGGCCCTAATGCCATAATGCAATCTTACAACAAACCTCCGCACCCTCTCCACATCAGTCGGAAGTATCTTCAATGCATGACGGGATAACTCAGAAAATTTTGCCTCATAGTTGGTCACAGACATCTGACCCTGCTCAAGCTGCTAAAACAGATAGCGTAGCTCTTTCCTCTTGGAGGGTAGGATATACTTGTCCAGAAATAACTGTGTGAACTCACTTCAAGTGATAGGAGGAGAACCTGGTGCCTGCTAAGAAATACGACTGCCACCATCTACAGGCCCTGCCTTCCAACTGGAAAGTAGTGAAGTCAACCTCATGCGACTCTAATATCCTCATGTTGTGCAGTCTGCCCCTGCACCTATCAATGAAATCCTGGGCATCCTCACGATGCTCCCCCCGAAGACAGGAGGGTGTAGTCCGGTCCATCTGTCTAACAACTTCTACGGATCTCCTTCCGCAGCTGGTCTGGGCTCGGGCACCACTGCAGCAACTAGTTGAGCCCCATCCACGAGTAGTGCACCCGGAGTCTTATATATTGTGGCTGCATGACCAGGAGCCTAAGCAGTAGGGGTCTGTGCTCCCCATCCTGCCTGTTATGTAGCTGAATTCGCTGGGAATAAACCAGCCTCAGTCATGGTGTCATTGAACCGCAACATACGGCTCATGACCTCTTAGAAACCCAGTTCTATCATGAATTTTGCCAGGGTAGGCTTAGCTACGGGCACCTCTTCCTGCTCCTCAATGATAGGGTCCCCTGTAGGATCCACCAATGGTGCTACTTGAATAGCTCTAGGACGCCCTCGTCCCCTACCTCGGGCCGATGCCCTCCCCCGGCCTCTGCCTCGGCCTCTAGCAACTGGGGGAGAAGATCCTCCTAGGTCTGGAACATCGGTCGTGCGTGTCCTTACCATATGTGAGAAAATAGAAGAGGGAATTTAGTATACTTACCACTGCACGATAGGAATGAAGAATGAATAGTTTCCTAACACCCTATAGACTCTCGAAGATAAATATAGACATCTCCATATCGATCTGCAAGACTTTACGAGGTTTTCCCATGACTTGTGAGACCTACGTGACCATGTTATCACGACCCAATTTCACTCTAAGTCTTGATGGCGCACAACACTGTTGTCAGGCAAGCCAACGCATCAATATTAATAAGTTCTAATTTTACTTTCCCAAAAAAGTTAACACAAACTCTAAATTTGAATTTAAAACAAGCAATAATTAGCATCGAACCGAAATAGTTATATAATCCCAAAAGAATAGCCTACTAATGTGTGTGCCAAGAGCTGGTGTCACAAGTATATGGGCATCTAGTAGAATATACAAAAGAATAATATATTTTACTGTCTGAACTAGAATAGCCAACCAAAAAGTACAGCAAGACTCTATCACGTTGCTGGTTGCCATATGAAAGAAGCAGTTCACCGTGGAATCTCGAGATATGATCAACTGTGCGCACTAGACTAATAACCAGATGTACCTGCCTCAGATCCCATACAATTAAGTACAGAAACATAGTATGAGTACATAAACAATATGTACCCAGTAAGTACCCCGTCTAATCTCGAAGAGGTAGAGACGAGAGATCGACTTGACACTTACTAGGATCAATTAATATGAGAAGTGTTTTACTATGCATAGATGTCACAATTATATAGATATTTAGAGCATGAACCGATAAGTCATTCCCTAGATACTTTCAGTAGTTATCCATTTACATTACAGGGCATTTAGCAAGACAAGTCATGAATATGAATTCACACAGATAACATGCACACATTATGCTGAGGTCGTATGGCTCGGTCCAACATAAAAAGAAATGTGCACTGCCAGAGGATCGAATGGCGTGAACCATAGATGCATCTATTTCTACCGAGGCGATGGGACCGATCCACAAATATAAATCATCATCATGAGGGCACATAAGGCCCAATTATAGTCAAATAAATTCATACGAGTTATCAAGCGAGTACTTGCGTTCTTATACATTGTTTCCAACTTCAAACAAGTCCTAAGTGATCTCATTAATATGAAAGGATATAGACATTTACAAACATAGCAGGATACGGGTCCTAAACTGCCCGGACAATTAATATAATAGTAGCTATGTACGGACTCTCGTCACCTCATGCGTACGTAGCCCCCATAATTAATGACACGTGATTAATTAACTCACCTATGGGGACAGTTTCCTCTTACTTAGAAAGGAGACTCACCTCGCTCCAATGTGTGCTTCCAATACCGAGAACGTGCTCAAACCCTCAATTTGGAGCCGAACAATCTAAAACTAATTAAACGAGGTAGGAACTAGTCAATACAAGCTCAAAAGTTTGCTTTTTAATTACTAAAGTAATTTCCCAACCTTGTTCTCTATAACCTAAGGATCAATAATATATGATTTATACTTCATTCCATAACAAATTTCGTGGTAAAATCTAAGTTTTATCAAAACCCTAGGTTTTGCTCTAATCCCATGATTTTCCCTAATCTTTGCGTGTTATTCTGACCAAGACTCAAGTATTAAGCTTAGAAATAAATAGGATGAACTTACCTCAAGATGTTAGGTGAAAGTCTTCTCTCAAGAGCTCCAAAATCGCTCAATAAATGAGTGAAAATGAGCAAAAATGGCCTAGATCCCGTAATAAATGAAGCACACTGCTTCAGTGGTTTCCGTATCTGCGGTCTCGCACCTGTGCCCACCGCATCTGCGGAGTTTCAACTGGGCCGCTTCTACCGGGGACAAGCCGCTTTTGCGGATCTGCTTCTGCGGAAAACTAGCCGCTTCTGCGGCTTTGGGATTGGCCTGGCTTGGCAGCATATGCGAGAAAACAACTGCTTTTGCAGTCTCGCACCTATGGCTGGCCAACTGCAGGTGCGGTTATGACAGGAAACTAGAGCTTCAGCTCCTTCCCAAATTTTCCAAATTCACTTGAGCCTCGCCCGATAGACGCTCGTGGCCCCCTGGCCCCGCTCGAACATACCGATAAGTTTGAAATCATAAAATGGACTCGCTCGAACCCTCAAAATGCCCGAAAGAATGCTAGATCTATTAATCACCCCCTGAAACCAATTGAATCAAACTTATGAACTTCAAGTTCTTCAAATTACTTCCAATGCGACGAAACATACTTATAATACTCGAATTTACACCAAATTTTGTGGGCAAGTATTAAATGTTATCTTGGACCTATACCGGGCTCCGGAACCTACATACGGGCCCGATACTAGCATGATCAAGCATTATTCAAGTTCATTAAATCCTTAAAATTTCAGTTTTATCAATTTCTAACAAAAATTCATTACTCGTGCTAGGGAACTCGGAATTCGATTCTGGGCATATGCTCAGGTCCCATATTTTCTTATGGATCCTCCGGAACCTTCAAAACATGAGTAGAGATCCGTATACTAAAAGTGTTAACCAAAGTCAAACTTAGGCTTTTAAGAAAATCTTAGGGAATCAAGTGAGCCTATTTAAACCCAAACTCTTCCAAATACCGAACCAATCATCCCCGCAGGTTGTAAATTAGTTAAAGCAAGCGCAGGAAGTCTTATTAGGGGATGGGGTTCTAAAAAGCGAAACGACCAGTCGGGTCGTTACACGAACCATATCCGACCAATCCGCCCGTTTTCCACTCCTAGTAGTTACTATTCAATTTTTACTAACGTGTATCACTTATATTCAAAAACCCAAAGAATGCAGTATGTGTTAACTATATTCATCCGCGCAACGAATACAACGTGTATCAACTGTATTCGTTGGCGCAATTATATTCATTTGTCCAACGAATGCGATATGTATCAATTGTAACCAAGGCAAAATACAAGGGTATATACAAAGAATACGCGACTATATACAGAGGTGTATACAAAAGGATACAACATGTATCAAATATATTTGTTCACTCAATGGATACAACTACGGTGAAATACAGATAAATAAAGAGCCAAACTCAAGTCTTCCACTAAAGGCTCTAGCCAACTAAGGTATGAGAGCTTGTTGCTCTCTTTTACAGTTCAAAACAATTAATCTCTTATTTTATGAATTTGCTATAAAATTCAAATATAGCTATGAATGATAAATTTGCTGAAAGTATACCTACAAATGGTAAATACAGTTAAATATTTGATGTATCGTGTAATTTTCCAATATAAAAATACCATCTTCTGCCATAGTAATATTATTTTCATTAATTTAATTTGTTTAAAAACAATGGGATAACATTTTCTCAAGAAATCATTTGAACTAGGAAAGGACAATAAAGTAAAAAAAAAAAAGAAGGCTTATCGAGCACCAAAATGCCTACTAGTAAAAGAATAGACGTCTTTACATGTCTAGACAAGCCATATAGCAGCAAGAATATTGACATCCAACGAAAATAGGCTAATCCCGTGAAGTTTATGGAACAAATCAGAACCGGACCTGAGAATTTAAAGTCGCAAGTGTACTTTTAGATTCAACTAAAATATATTTTGTATTAAGTGTCAATATTAATATATCATTATTTTTTTAAAACCTCTAGATATAGATTGAAATTTTTGCCAAATTACGAATGCCAGTGACCCCTCTCTTTACAACAATAGGTATGTCTCATGATGAAATGTGTTGCGCACTGCACTAAGAAATTTAATACCAATATAAAAAATTAGTGTAAGACTATCAATTTTTATTTTTGGTTGTTGTGAAACTCATAACTTTAGTGGGAAAAATTGTGAACTTGAAAACATGGACATGAAGTGGTGCAAAATCTCTGTCATGCCATATATTGTTCTACTTATTTAGAAGCGGGAGTTGAGCAGCTCTTCGTCGTCCTCATATGGGTACTTTGGTAATTCCATGTGCGATCCTTCTATCATAATTTTTGAATGTCTATTATGCCCCTTCTGATAGTTTCATGACTTAAATCTTTCCCGACTTCTGCATAAATAACAGCAAAAACAAGGGGAACATTAGACATGGAAAGGCGGCACTACAGTGGACCCACCACCTTAACGACGAAGGCTCTCCGCCATTTTGCTCTTCTTCAACCTGAAGCTTTCTATAACGACTCGACCGGTCGTTTTGAGTACCAGCACTCCATTCAGCAGTCGGAGGCCATGAACAGCTTCATTTC
>MU695052.1:71170-85285 GCA_026770625.1 Nicotiana glauca | reverse complement strand
TAATCTAATTGGCTGGCCTGACAGCGGTGTCCGGCGCCACCACGACCCTTAGTGGATTTTGGGTCGTGACACTTTCCCTGTCTGATGAATCTAATTTGTGTCCCTTACCTCCCTGGATATACTCTCTTCCTTATTAGGTTTGGAATTGAAATTAGGAACTTTTTTAGGCTGCATATTAAATTCTTTTCTTAAATCTTTTATGCTATTTTTCATGTTTGTTGATTATAATTTAAAAAAAAAAAACATACTCAGGTTTTTAGGACTGACAACGGCTACATCCAATTGAAGGATTTAGATTTATTCTTGTTCTCGCTATAGGAACTTAGAGTGTAGTCAGTCACAGAATTTTATTCTTAATGATATTTGCAATTAAAAAAGCACATGGAGTAACGAGAGCAACAGATACTGATATCACTCATTTTGCAGTTTGCACTTCACTGAGTGGAAGTGTGGAAGCCAGAAAATTATTTATCAACTCCCATATATATATATATTTAAAGTATCATTTGTATTAGGATTCTCTCCATTATTTTCAGCTTTTATTTTGGCTGGAGCTTGGACAAGGAGTTGTTTGGAGTTGATTATTAGAATATCTAAAATTTTATGTTCTTGCTGGGTAGCAAATTATGACTCGTGACTTTTCTTTTGTACCACTATCGGTTGTAGGATGGTGAAGACGGGCATAACAGTAGTGGTTGTCTGATTGGTTGTGAATGGCACACTTTGGGAACGTGCAACAGAAGTTCCAGATGTAGTCGTACATGTGGGATAAAGACTGAACCCAGGTGGATATGATTGATCAGACAATGAGACTTGAGTGGTAGTAGTCGAGGTGAGTGTGAACTCTGGGAAACCATGAATAGAAAAGTGTGGTCCTTGACAATTGGTCCATGCTTGATACATTTTAGTCATTATTTGTTTCAGTACTCTATTTTTCTCAACCACAGTAGACTCTTGTTGAACCCTCTGATCCTGAGTCTCATGACTGCTTGCAACAACTTCGATGTTAGTTGTTGTAATGATCTGACTGGTCATTTTGCCTTTTTGAACCCCGTTCCATTAAATAAGACTTCCCGCGCTTGCTTTAACTAATTTATGACTTGCGGGGACGGTTAGTTCAGGATTTGGAAGGGTTTGGAGTGAAATATGCCCATTCGATTCCTTAGGATTTTATTAAAAGGCTAAGTTTGACTTCAGTCAAAATTTTGAGCAAACAAACCCGGATTCGTGATTTGACGGTCCTAGAGGGTCCGTAGGAAAATATGGGACCTGAGCGTATGCCCGGAATCGAATTTCGAGACCCCTAGCCCGAGTAAGGAATTGGTATCGGGCTCGTGTGTTGGTTCTGAAGCCCGATACAGGTCCGAAATATCATTTAAGACCTAATCGCAAAATTTGGTGTCAATCCGAATAGTTTTAGGGCATTTTGGCTCGTTGGAGGAAAATTAAGAACTTGAAATTCATAAATTTGATTCATTTAGTTTTAGGGGGTGATTATTAGATTTAGCATTGTTTTGAGCATTTTGAAGGTTCGTGTAGGCCCGTCTCGTAATTTCAGACTTGTCGGTATGTTCGGGCAGGGCCCGGGAGCCCTGAACGTCAATCAGATGAGGCTCGAGTGACGTTGAAATTTTTGAGAAGTGCTTAAGTTGCTGCTTTTATCATAACCGCACCTGCGGTTGGTGGACAGCAGGTGCGAGACCGCAGATGCGGTCCATCTATCGTAGATGCACCCCAGGGAAGGCCAGGCCAAAGTGCAGAAGCGGCTCTCGAACCACAGAAGCGGTTCCGCAGAAGCGGCCTCAGGACCGCAAAAGTGGTCCCATCCCTTTTTTTCCATTTCGCATATGCGACCTTTTTCTCACAGATGCGGGACCGCTGATGCGGTCCCCTGACCACAGATGCGGAAGTCGCTAAGGCAGTGAGTTTATTTATTACGGGCTCTAAGTCTATTTTTTCTCATATTTCACTACTCCATTGGGCGATTTTGGGAGCTTTTGAGAGAGGGTTTCTACTTGGCATCTTGAGGTAAGCTTATCCCACCCATTCTTAGTTTAACACTGGTGTTTAGGTAGATTAAACACTTGGATTTAAGGAAAATCATGGGGTTAGAGCTAGACCTAGTGTTTTAATAAAACATAGATTTTACCATGAAATTGGTTATGAAATGAATTAGAATCATATATTATTGATCCTTAGGTTGTAGAGAACAACTTCCTTTGCAAAATTTCAAAATCCGGACATGTTGGCTCGGGGTCGGATTTTGGGAAACTCGTGTTAAGGGTTGGGAAATTGCTTAAATAGCTGAAATATGATCTTGTGAGCATATATTGATTAGTTCCTACCTCATTTAACTAGTTTTGGATTGTTCGGCCCTAAATTGAGGGTTTGGGCTCGTTCTTGGTATTGGAAGTATACTTTGGAGCAAGGTGAGTCTCCTTTCTAACCTTGTAATAGGGAATTGTCCCCATAGGTATAATAATTGAGTAATTTGATATTAAATGCGGGGGCTACGTATGCACTAGGTGATGAGAGTCCGTGCATGGCTACTATTATGTTAATTGTCCGGATAGTCTAGGGCCTGTATCATGCTATATTTGTAACTGTCTCCATATTTGCTTGCTAATGTGATCACTTAGGATATGCTATAGACTTGAAAAAGAAATAAGCGAAGGTATACACTTGTTGGACACTTGTATGAATTTACTTGGAAATAAATGCGCATTCATGTGTTTTCTTGAAATAAATTGATATTTGTGGATCGAGTCGATCGCCTCTGTAGAAATAGATGCGCCATTCGACCCTCTAGAAGTGCGCATTTATTTTTTTGTTGGATCGGGCCATCGATCTCAGCATAATGTGCGCGTGACATATATATATGTGAAATCTTATCCATGATTTGTTCTGCTGAATACTTGAAATGTATACGGTTAACTGTAAATGGTTAAGAACATGACTTATTAACTTTTGCTACACACTGTTGATTATTTGTAACAGTCATGCCTAGCAGAACACTTTATTATATTATTTGACCCTAGTAAGTGTCAAGTCGACTTCTCGTATCAACTTCTTCGAGATTAGACGAGATACTTACTTGGTACATATTATTTATGTAATCATACTACACTTTTGTACTTAATTGTACAGGATCTGAGACAGGTGTATCTGGCTACCAGTCTGGTGCGTGCCCCTGATTCGTAGGCCGAGACTTCCACGGTGAGTTGCTCCCTTCCTGTACCGTTCAAAAGCTTGATGGGGTCTTTCTTTACTTTTGTTGTCTATTCTATCTCGGGCAGTAGGATAGTTCTATTCTTTTGTACATTCTACTAGATGTCCGATACTTGTGACACCAGGTCTTGGCACACACATTAGTAGACAGTTCTTTTGGGTTGTATAATTATTATTAGACATTGCTTATTATCACTGGTTTTACTTGTTAAATTAAGAAAAGTGTTATAACGGTGTTCGGTAAGTAAAATAAGAATTTATTAATATTTCCGTGTTGGCTGGCCTGACAACGGTATTGGGCGCCATCACAATCTATTTTGGAAATGGGTCGTGACAGTTGTCATTTTTCCCTTTGGATTTTGTGTTTTTAGCTTGCCACAAACCGACCAACTAAACTTTTTTCACAATTCAAAACAATACCTGTTAGAATGGACTCAGTCGGTCCTTATTATTATCATTCTTCCTCTCTTTTTTTCACCTTATGTTCTTTCTTTCTTTTCAAAATCATTTGATTGAACCTGATGTGGGTTGCCTACGTATCATGTGAGAACATGAATCAAATGTTGCATAGTTCGGGAAGATTAGGAATAAAGGAAATAAACAAAATCTTTTTTTTCTTGGATTTTGATATTTTTCCTTTTTGAATTTTCGAAAGAAAGACTTATAAAGAAGAAAGAAAATATTTTTGATTTCGATATTTTTTTTTTGGAATTTCGAAAGAAAAACTTCTAAAGAAGAAGAAAATATCTTTGGATTTTTAGACTTTATGTTAAAATTATTAAAGAAAGACTTCTAAAAAAATATCTTTGAATGTTGAATTTTCAGTTCAATTTTTCGAAAGAAAAACTGCTAAAGAAGAATGAAAATATTTTTGGATTATTAGAAGATATTAAAAAAAAATGGATTTATTTTTAAAATCGGGGTCTCAAAGAAAGACTTTTCTAAAGAAGTAAAGAAAAATATTTTTGGATTTATGAAAATTGGGCCGGAACCGATGAGGTTTGCCTACGAATCTCACATCTGGTGAGAATCAAACCTGCGTAGTTCGGTCAATTTTGATGGAATAGAGAAAGCATGACTTATTTTGAAATGACTATTTTTTTTTTTCTATTTTTCTCTTCTTCTTTTTTTCAAAATTTCGGCAGAGTTTCGAGATTTTTTGAATACCAGAATTTTTAGAACCGGTGTTTTTTTATCCTACCTCGCTTTTTTTTATTTATTTTCTTTACCTATTATAAAAGTCGGTCAACATGCAAGCCAAAATAAATAAATGCGCAACTAACACGTAAGATGCATCAGGATGGTCTTTAAGTTTTGGGTACACCAGTCCTAGACGGACTCAACCCATGTGTTGAGTCTCCAAAGTCAAATGCATTTGATGCAAACAAGCGTTCCTACTAGGGATCCGGCATGAGGCTATATTATTTTAGGTTTAAAACCTGAGTGTATTTTTCTAGACTTGGCTTACCCGAGTGGAAAACTCGAGCTGAGGAGGGGCAACGTACCGGTAACCAAAAGATCAACTGGCTTTATAACTCATATGATCCTCGTTCTAAATTAGGGTATGACCCTATCTGAAAAGAAGTCACGCCATCGTGCACTTCCTAGAAGATTTAGAAGACTCATAGAGAAGAAGGATTTCGTAACAGTTTTATAAACAGTTCGAACAATATTAAAGCAATAAAAATCAGCATTTAGCACAATTGGCTCAAACACGCAAAAATCAGATAATAACAAAAGCCAACTATAACAATTATTTTAAGCTCGAATACGGAACCCTGAACCTGAGATTCTCGGTTCTTATCCCCACTAGAGTCGCCAGAGCTGTACACCTCTTGTTTTCGAGGGTATAGGGATAGGAATAGGGTATTTTTCCAATTAAAGTGATATTAATCGAAATGGAATTATTTAATTTAATCAGAGTCGCCACTTGGAATAGTTTATGGTGCCCCAAGTCACCGGTTTAATTTAAATCCCAAATCAAGGAAATTTGACTAGGTTTAAAGTCTGCGAAACCAGAAGATAGGGTAAGGAATTTTGATAACCCGAGAGAAGATGTTAGGCACTCCCGAGTTCCATGGTTTTAGCACGGTCGCTCAACTATTAATAATTGGCCTAGTTATCTGATTTATTACATATTAAACATATTATGGATTTTTATTTTTTATACCGCTTTTAATTATTTATGGGGTTATTTCTGGAACAAGTCACGATTGTCGTACACTTGTCGCTTTGGTACACATTGCAAACCGCATCACAGGAACTCTACCTACGATCTACAACATATTTATTTTTATTATTGTTTGAAATTGTGGTCGGGTCATTGAAATGCATACCTGAATTTGGATTTATGTATCATGACTATGCCACGGGAACCGTACCCATATTTTATTTATTCAGCACGCCTAAAGCAAACTATGTTGTTCATAAGTATTTTCCTAAAAGAAAATTTGAGATTATTGTGAGGCCATGAGTTATGGATAAGAATTATGGAAGCAATGTAAAAATGCAACTATTTAGAATTATTAACAAGTGATTTACACTTATAGAATCAAACACCAAAGGACGTCACAAAGAATCCTCACAAGAAATAACGGTTAGCTACTGAACCCTTAATCATCAAACCTTTCTAATCTCATTAAACTGTTTCCTCATAACCTTCACATACAAAATCAAACCTTATAAAATCATACCTTTTAAATGATTCCTTAATAACTTTAATATGTATATTCTCTACATTAACACAAATTAAATGATCAACTCAAGATTACATTTATTTAATTGACTCCAGTTAACTAACAAATTGTTCCATTTCGAAACACAGAAAATGCAAATTGTTCCATTTTTAATAACATTTCTTCAAAGAAAAGAGAAAAGATATTCATTAACATGAATTCAAAACAAAGAACATCCAAAAATATATTCAACAGAACCATCACACAAGAATAACATGGATTCATTTGAGCAATGCACAAAACAAGATTAAAATGCTAGGATTAGAAAATGAACCTTTACATTGGCCGAATTACTCAATAATCGAGCGGAGGACAAGGACCACGCCTGAAAACCAATGACGATGACCTCAAACGAATGCTAACACGCCAAACCCAAAAGGAATCGTGAACGATCAAGCTAGCGAAGAACAGAGAAATAGATTATGCCCGTTTTGTCGTTCTTTCTTGCGGTATTTTCAAGTTGGTTTATAGCTGGTTTTGCAGCTGATTTTCAGTTGGTTTCATAGCTGATTTGAGCTGTGTTTCGCTGGTTTTTTTTTGTGACTGAAGTAGGAGGGGTGAGGGAAAACGGCTAGAGATCTAGAGATTGGGAGTGCCTTTTTCGTTTTTTGATTCTTCAAGAAGAGAGAGATGAACAACAGCTCTCCTTTTTCTTAGCTCTAAGACTGACGACCATGGAGTTGCAAAGATGAAGGGGTCAATGGGATTAAGGAAATCAGAGAAAATGAGAGGTCCAAAAATTAGGGGATGGGCGCTGCTGCTATCTTTTTTGTTTCTGATCTCTGTTCGTTTTCGGGAAGAAGGGGTGGGATTCTTTTTTGTGTGTGTTAGATACTGAGAATTCTTAGGTCTAGGTTATGAAGAATATGGGTGGAAACGGCTCAAACTTGGGGCGTAAGAATTAGGGGTTTTAAAAGGTTTTAATTTGGGTGTAAAGGGTATTGGACTCAATGTTTTGGGCTATCCGAAATTGGGTCTTTCCAACCCAAAATCTTAATTCTTTTTTTACAAATAATTTAAAATTTATACTATAAAATACATAACTAACTCTAAAATTTTGATCCTAGGAAAAAAGTTCATCAGACTATGTTTTCTATCTTAGGAGAAAAATTCTTCAGACGAAGATTTTGATGCTAGGAGAAAGTTGATCAGACTAGGTCCATTTTTTTGTTATCTTAGGAGAAAGATTTATCATACTAAGATTTCTATCCTAGGAATATTCATCAAAATACGTTTTAATCTTAGAAGAAAAACTCATCAGATTAAAATTTCTATCCTAGGAGAAAATTCATCAGACTAGGTCCTTTTTTTTGTTATCTTAGGAGAAAGACTCATCGGACTAAGATTTCTATCCTAGGAGAAAATTCATCAGACTAGGTTTTCTATCTTAGGAGAAAAATTAATCAGAATAAGATTTTTATTGGGAGAAAATCCATCAGACTAGGACTTATTATCCTAGGAGGAAAAAAGTGAGTGCAATGACAATATTTTATGCACATTAGCAAGACAAATAAAGGCAAAGATTTGAGAAACTTCCCTTTATCAGTTCTTCTCTTCTTTTCTTTTTCTTTCTTTTCTTTTTTTTTTTTTAATTTTTTCTTTCTTTTTCTCTTTTTTTTAACCGCTTTCATTGCACTGCTTTTTTCCTATTTCAAACAAAGAAAACTTTGTCAGTTTTAAAAGGCAGTAGTCGGTTTGTGGCCTCGACGTCTTTGGCAGTCTGGCTTTGTGTCCATTCTCTTTGAGAAACCCGATTATATTGGTAGTTGATTGTACTGTTGGGAGACTCTATTGTTGTTTTCAAGGGACCTTTACTTCTTGTATCAATCCTGATTGTTTCACTCCCAATGTCGTTGGTATTTTGTCGTTCAATCAGCCTTATCCCGACTTGTGATCTTTGTTCAGGTGACCTTTTTTGATATATTCAATGACTTACTGCTTCTGAGCAATTTTTGTGTGTTAGAAAGAATCACAAGTTATATTTTTTTGCGCCAAGTAGGCTGACCGGTGTCTTTTAGGGCACCTATTTGCAGATAACTCTGTTTGACTAGTTTGCGTCACCAAAGATTGAGACTTCTTCTTTTGTCATCTCAAAGCCCTATGTCTCGAGGTAAAAACCTTATTCTTCAGGCAACTCGTTCTACTTCGGATTTGAAACTTAAAATGAATTCCCACATTCTCTAGGTGCGCGCCTACTACTACAACAAAACAGACAAAAGAAAAGAAACCTTTCTGCCCCAGTTTGCACTATGAAGATTTGTGAGTTGTTAACAGAACTATAAATCACCTACGTTGTTGATGAAGGATGCAATGATGAGAGTAAAATTAAAGACTCGACTAGGATATGCGTCTCCTAGGGATAAAACTTGAATAACCCAAACTAGGAAGTGCGTCTCCTAGATTTGAGATTGAGCTTGCGGAAAACTATAAACTAAGCTTGACTAAAGTAAAAGTTGACCCTATTCTCCAGGCGGGGCCCATGATTTCAGAGAAACTAAAGATTGATAACTTAAGAAAACTAAAAATTATCCCTTTTTTTTTTTAATCCGAACGTCCCCCCCCCCCTAAAGTTATCTTAGGAGAAAATTCATCAGACTAGGTTCTCTATCTAAGGAGAAAGATTCATCAGACTAAGACGTTTATCCTAGGAGAAAGTTTATCTGACTAGGTTTTTTTTGGTATCTTAGGAAAAAGATTCATCAGACGAAGATTTCGATCCTAGGAGAAAATTCATCAGACTAGGTCAATTTTTGTTATCTTAGGAAAAAGATTCATCATACTAAGATTTCTATCCTAGGAGAAAGTTCGTCGGACTAGGGTTTCTATCTTCGGAGAAAAATTCATCAGACTAAGATTTTGATCCTAGGAGAAAGTTTATCAGACTAGGTTTACTAGGTTTTCTATCTTAGGAGATAAATTCATCAGATTAAGATTTTGATTGTAGGAGAAAGCTCATCAGACTAGGTCCATTTTTGTGTTATCTTAGGAGAAAGATTCGTCAGACTAAGATTTCTATCCTAGGAGAAAATTCATCAAACTAGGTTTTAATCTTAGGAGAAAAATTCATCAGACTAAGATTTCTATCCTAGAAGAAAATTCATCAGACTAGGTTTTTTTTTGTTATCTTAGGAGAAAGACTCATCAGACTAAGATTTCTATCCTAGGAGAAAATTCATCAGACTAGGTTTTCTATCTTAGGAGAAAAATTCATCGGACTAAGATTTTTGTTGGGAGAAAACCCATAATACTAGGGCTTATTATCCTAGGAGGAAAAATGTGAGTGCAATGGCAACATTTTATGCAAATTAGCAAGACAAATAAAGGCAAAGATTTGAGAAACTTTCCTTTGTCAGCTCTTCTCTTCTTTTCTTTTTCTTTCTTTTTTTTAAATTTTTTCTTTCTTTTTCTCTTTTTTTTTGAGTCGATTTTCTTGTACTGCTTTGTTCCTGGTTCGAAGAAAGAATTATTTTAAAAGGTGGTGGTCGGTTTGTGGTCTTGCCATCTTTGGCAGTTTGGCTTTGTTTCCATTCTCTTTTAGAAAACCGACTATATTGGTAGTTGACTGCATTGTTGGGAGACTCTGTTGTTGCTTTCAAGGGACCTTTACTTCTTGTATCAATCCTGATTATTTTGCTCCTAATGCCGTTGGTATTTTGTGGCTCAATCAGCCTTATCCCGACTGGAGATCTTTGCTCATGTGACCTTTTATGATATCTTCAATGACTTCCTGCTTTTGAGCAATTTGTCTGTCAAAGAGAACCACAAGTTATCTTTGCTTGCGCCAAGTAGGATGACCAGTCTTTTAGGGCACCTATTTGCAGAAAACTCTATTTCACTAGTTTGCGTCACCAAATATTGGGTAAGGGCTCGAAATTACCTCAAAGAGAAGGTGTTGGGCACTCTTCGGTGTCCATAACTGTGGTTCCCGACCAAAATCGAATTATATGAATTAGTCTATGTGATCAAATAAACGAAGAGAGAGCAAAAATTTAAGAAGTCTATTATAAATAGATTTTGAACAAAGGGTACAACTATTTTGATTCCAATAGGAAAAGAAAGAAAATGGGGGGGGGAGGGGGGTCCTAAGATTTTTGGCCTAAAGGATCACCCTGTGGAACATAAATAATACTTTATAACTCCCTCCAGATAGGGTGTTACTCGTATTATTCAGTAGGCATAGACTATGATCTTCTTATACCCGATTACTATCTTTAAGTTATTACCTAAAGTGTACTAGTTCAATTATAACTCGTACCCTACCCGTGCACTACCCATCCCATGACTATGGTCCAGGAGGCTTTGGACATCTATTTGGGTAGTTCTAGAATTTACTTAGGCTACTAAAAAATAATAAAACTACGCGACATACAAAATAAGTTTGACTTCATGTAAAGGCAATTAAGGGATCAATTACCCTCCACACACAAACAAACAAGTGCACACATGCAGTTTAAGCAATACATAGGTTCAGAATTTGAGACTTAAAGTCATATATGCATGGATTCTACGTGATGCTGAATTCAATATGGTATACGTGGTGCTGCTGTCCCAAGTTAACTAATTTGCAGATTTTGGGGGGAGGTTATGAATCCAATAGAACTGATCTCTTGGTGATTTACACAGTAGGGACAATAAACTTATTGAAAATGCTTATGCTTCCTAATAACAGCATTTGGAGAGCGAGTAGTGATGTCTTATATGCCTGATTTCTATAGATTGGCGATTGGGACTGATTCTTATATATTTTACTCCTATAGGCATGCTTTCTAAAAGAAAAGTATGATACAATAGCGAATTTGAGTAATTAAAATCCTATAGACATGATATCTATTGGGCGTGGTGCATATTGAAAGGGCTGTTATTGGCATTCATTCCCTATTGGCATAATATCTAATATTTTAGATAGAAGTAGACATAAGAGCAGGTAAAATATTTAGTAAAACATCACATTTTTGAATAATGTGCAGGTTTTAGGTAAGCTAAGTTAAGTGTGTGATTTTCTAAGGCATGGTTTCTAAGTTGACAACACAGACATTATACACCCTATAGGCATGCTTTCTAGGGAATAACAGAGTAATCATGCAAAGTGCTCACTTCATATGGATATGCTGTCTATATCCATGCAACAGTAGACATAGTGTCTAAATAGTAAACGAGTAGGGTGTATATGCTTCTCCTAATATCATGATTTCTATAGGACACATATAATCGAACAACACATATAGCAAACATATTGTCAAATCCTATTGACATGTTATCTACCTATGGCATATAGATTTAGAATTCTGCCCATTCCCTATTCACTAACACACCAATTGTTTATACAAAGTGTTATTATAGACCAAGGTTAACAAGTAAAATAGTAATATTACATGACAATAGACAGGCCTATATCAGGCCCAAATACACAACTAAATACCCAGCCTTGCTGGGCCTTCAACATCATATCCAATAGGATTTAACTTACCCTAGAAGTTGTAGCTAGTTGAACCCAAAAAATGATCTTTATTTACGCACAGAATAGCCAAAACCCATAAAATGAACTTCATTTACATACAGAGTAGCCAAAACCCAGTAGCCACAGCTGATCAACAGTTCCAGATTGAATACCATTTATATAAGCCCATTGGCTTGTCCAGTAGGTGGAAAAGGGTGCACAGTGGAACAATTATGAAAAGTGGCAAAGAACCTTGGACCTTAGTGTGTCAGAGTTCCGAAGGGCTTCAAGAACTCAGGGCAGTGATCACACTAGGGAGGTTGATAGAGGAGACTTAAGAGGAAGGTCTTTGGCTTTCAGATAGCCCCAGAATTAAACTCATGATAGAAAACAACTAGTGAAAATAATACTAAAGTAATAGGTTTGGAAAAAGAATTTGCAAACTAACAGGATAATCACATAATGAACATAAACTAGGATATTGGCAGGGTAACATATGACAAAAGAGAAAGAATGTAGGACTGCAAAGTTAGCAGGTAAGGCATTAGACTAATAAAACCAAGTGATGCAACAAATTTGAACTTACAGGATCGGATTATCCCAAACTTAGGATTAAACAATATAATCACAATATGCAGAAACTCATGCAACCACAATATTGGAGCCCAAAATTAATATATAAGAAGCTACCGGGTCTAGAGACGAGAGATCAGAGAATGCAAATTATAGTAGACTATTCTCATGCGTCACATAATGACATCAAAGTTGAACACCATCACAAGTAAATCAAATTTCAGATACATATACAGGAAAGAATTTAAATATTATGAGAGTTTAAACACTAACCAGTAGCAAGATTAAAAGAGTGCAGAGTGTAGATGCAAAAATCCAAATCCCTGATGCTTCAAAGTTCGCAAGAGCCTCGAGAATGGGCTCCGAGTAGTGCTTGCATCGGAGGAGGTTAGTCAATATTTTTAGCAAGTTTGAAAGAAATAGTGAGTGAATGAGAGAGTAGTGGAAAATAGTAGTCAGAGTCCGGGTCTAAACACCTCTTATGAGAGGGGTTTATGTAGTAGAAATTAAACAAGTAAACATGAAAACAAATTATTCGAACACAAATAGGAAAAGATGTACTAGAATCAATCATAATAAATTCTAGCATAAATAATACATAAAATAAGGGAGATCAGTAAATTAACAGAGAATAAGAGAACATAATCATGCAAATAACACTTAAAATGTGACGGCCCGGCCGGTCGTCTCATGAGTTACTGGTCCATTTGCCCCATTTCTGCTTCTTTGTGCTTCGTTATCCGTGTTTTGTAGTATCAGATTGGTTGGATCAAATTCGGAGTGATTTTGGTATGGTTTGAGACACTTAGTATCTTTTAAGAAACCTTAAGTTGGAAAATTCAATCCGATGTTGATTTATGTGTTAGAGGGATCAGATGTGAGTTCTGATGGTTTGGTTAGCTTCAGCAGGTGATTTGTGACTTAGGAGAGTGATCAGAATAGGTTTTGGAGGTCCATAGTAGATTTAGGCTTGAATTGGCGAAGTTGATAATTTGGCGATTTCCGGTTGATAGATGAGACTTTTATCCAGGAGTTGGAATGGAATTCCGAGAGTTGCAGTAGCTTTGTTATGTCATTTGGGATGTGTGTGTAAGTCTTTATACATGTTATGTTGAACGATCCTTGTATTTTTTGTGTGATTCAAGGAGTTAGTCTCAACTAGGTTTTGAGATTTTCCCTTATTCTTTTTTGATTTCTAATAGATACTTTTCCATTTCTTGTGTTTGACTGATATTTTCCTTATTTCTTTTTGACCCACCGTGTTTACCTTATTTCTACTTTATTTTGCCCTAAATCTGACTCTAATTGATCTTTGTATGATATTTTCCAAATTCTCTGTTGTATTCCCTTATTTTATGTCACGACCCCAAATATCGGTAGTGATGGCGCCTATCACATTACTAGGCATGCCAACCAATTAACTAACCACAACCCATTTTACTTTAACATTTAAGCCATTTTCTATCACAAGTTTTAAATACTAAATTCATTATAGGCGTTAAAATAACATAAATATGCGGAAGGTAAAAATAACAGTAGCTACACAACCCCAACAATTTGATGTCACGAGTCTAGAGCCTCAATACAAGTCTGAAAATCCACTACAAAACTAGTCTAGAAAAATGCGGAAAGATAACAAGATAGAGGGGAGAAATCAGGGCTGCGGATGCCATGTCGCTACCTCAAAATCTTCGGCAAATGCTGAACAATTGAAATGCTCTCACTCGACCGCTCAGGCACCTGAATCTGCCCACAAGGTGCAGGGAGTAACGTGAGTACGCCAACTCACTAAGTAACTAAAGTAAATAAGTACTGAAAGCAGTGACGAGCTGTTCGAAAACATATAAGTTTTAAAATAGTTCCATCATAAAAATCAACATTTCCAATATAAAACATTGGAATCAGTTATTTAGCAATATATCCAATAGAGGCTTATTTAAAAGAAGGGTGAAATAATGAAACATCATGATAGGACCCCTCGGGCAAAGAATCACTCAGATTATGGTCCCACGGGTAGACTCTCAGTCACTCATGACTCAACTCTCGTCACTCAGTGCTCACTCTCAGCACTCAGGCTCATTAATATATCATAATAGTAGAAATCATAGTAATCGCTGCGGCGTGCAGGCCGATCCCCCCCCC
>MU695052.1:55592-70583 GCA_026770625.1 Nicotiana glauca | reverse complement strand
TATATATATATATATATATATATATATATATATATCACGGTGGCATGTAGCCTGATCCATATAAGTATCGCTGCGGCGTGCAGCCCGATCCATGACTTACATGTATATAAATACCCTCACACTTAGGTCCTCGACCTCTCTGAGTCATTAGCCTCACAATCCCCTCGGGTAAAATAGTAGAAATTAGTGAAACTAAACCCAAGTAGCTCTCTTTTAAAAGTGACAAGAATAAAATAGTTTTTAGTCATTTAACAAGTGAACATGACTGAGGATATGCTTTTAGCAAGTGAAGTGAGGAAAACAGTCAAAATGCCCTTAAGGGTTTCTACAGGTCGGCACAAGTCCCCAATCATGGCATACATCCCATAATACAGTATAATATCCAAAATAAGGAATAATATAATATTTCCAAACCAAATACACGGCTTATTAGCCGCTACGGAATGGACAAAGTCACAATTCCTATCGGTGCTCGCCCACAGGCTCGTTACCTAGCATGTGCATCACCATGTTTATCAAAACAAGTCAAATATCGGGGTTTTTTATCCTTAGTTCCAGATTTATAATGGTTACTTACATCAAACCGGTGAAATACTACTCCACAATGCCTTTACCTCTCGAATCGGCCTCCACTTGAGTTGAATCTATCCAAAATCACAACGAGGACATCAAAGTATGCTAAGGCAACGAAGCCCAAGCGAAAACAATCAAAATAATACCAAAATTCCAAAATTACCAAAACCTGAGCCCTGGGTCCACTTTTCGAAACTCAAAAATTTATATACCAATAGGTTCCTTATTTTCCCACGAGTTCATACATACCAAAAACATCAAAATCCGTCCACAAATGACCCTTCAAATCCCAAATCAAAAGTCAAATTTCTCAAGCACCAGTTATTAAATTTTTGTCTTAGTTTCCATGATTTTTCTAGGTGGAATTCACATAATAATCGAGTTTTTAGTCCAAGAATCTTACCTCCCAACGATTCCCCTTGAATCCTTCTTCAATCTCCTTCAAAAATCTCCAAAAACGAGTAGATATGGGTGAAAATAGACCCACATTTGCAAATAAGACGAGTTAAAAAGAAACATTCTGCCCAGGCCTTTCCGCATCAACGGTCAAAGATCCGCTTCTGCGGTACCGCATTTGCGGTCCAAACCACCGCTTCTGCGGTTCCTCACTTAAGGCCCAAAATCGCATCTGCGATAGAACTTTCACATCTGCGGCTTTGCAGATGCGGCCATCTTGTCCGCTTCTACGGTAGCTGCACATCTGACCCCCTTTTCGCTTCTGCAATAAATCTCCCGCATCTGCGGCCCCCAAACCGCAGATGCGAAAATATCAGAAGCAGCAAATCTGAAGCTGCAATCAACATCTAACTTCTCCGTTAAGCACCCGAAATCACTCCGAGGCCCCCGGGACCTCAACCAAAGGCACCAACACATCCTAAAATCTTATTCAAACTTGTTCCAATCATCAAAACACCTCAAACAACATCAATTCACCCAAAACACATCGGATTCAAGCCCAAGTTTCTAAAAATTTTTGAAATACGCTTTTGGTCAAAAACCCAACCAAACTACGTCCAAATGATCTGAAATTTTACACACACATCCCAAATGACACAATGAAGCTATTGCAACTCTCGGAATTCTATTTCGAACCCTGGATAAAAATCTCGCCAATCAACCAGAAATCACCAAAATATCAACTTTGCCAATTCAAGCCTAAATCTGCTTCGAACCTCTAAAACCTATTCCGATCACGCTCCTAAGTCACAAATCACCTCCCGAAGTTAACCAAACAATCGAAACTCATATCCGAGACCTCTAACACATAAGTCAACATTCGATTGACTTTTTCAACTAAAGCTTCCTTAAAAGAGACTAAGTGTCTCAAACCTTATCAAAATCACTCTGAATTCGATCCAACTAACCTGATACCACAAAACACGGATAATGAAGCATAAAGAAGTAGAAATGGGGGGAAACAGACCGGTAACTCATGAGAACACCGGCCGAGTCGTCACATCCTCCCCAACTTAAACACACGTTCATCCTCGAATGAGTCAAAAAACATACCTGAAGCCTCAAAAAGGTGAGGATATCTGCTCCGCATCTCCCGCTCGATCTCTCGGTTAGCCTCCTCCACGGGCTGACCTCTCCACTGCAATTTTACTGAAGCTATATCTTTTGATCTCAACTTCCGAACCTGACGCTCCAAAATAGCAGTTGGCTCCACATCGTAAGTCAAATTAACCTCCAACTGAACTATGTTGAAATCTAGAACATGAGACGGATCTCTAATATACTTTTGGAGCATAGAAACATGGAAAATCGGATGCACACTCGACAAGCTGGGTGGCAAAGCAAGCTGATAAGCCACCTCCCCAATCCTCTGAAGTACCTCAAAAGGCCCAATGAAATGTGGACGCAACTTCCCTTTTTTGCCGAATCTTATAACATCCTTCGTTGTCGAAAGCTTTAACAGGACTTCTCACCAACCATGTAGGACACATCTCGAACATTCCTGTCAGCATAACACTTTTGCCTCGACTGCGCTGTACGAAGTCTCTCCTGTATCATCTTCAGCTTATCTAAGGCATCCTGAACCAAGTATGTCCCCAATAGCCTAGCTTCACCGGGATCGAGCTAACCAACTAGAGATCTACACTACCTCACGTATAAAGCCTCATATGGAGCCATCTGAATACTCGATTGGTAGCTGTCGTTATAAGCAAACTCTGAAAGCACTAGAAATTGATCCCATGACCCTCCAAAATCAATAACACAAGCGCGTACCATATCCTCAAGTATCTGAATGGTGCGCTTGGACTGCCCGTCCGTCTGAGGGTGGAAAGTTGTGCTCAACTCCACCTGATTACCCAACTCTCGCTGAACAGACTTCCAAAACTGGGAAGTAAACTGAGTGCCCCGATCTGAAATGATGGAAACTGGGACACCATGCAATCGAACAATCTCCCAAATATATATATCTACTACCTGCTCTGAAGAATAAGTAGTACAGATAGTAATGAATTGTGCGGACTTGGTCAGCTGATCCACAATCACCCAAATAACATTGAACTTCTTCAAAGTCCTTGGAAGTCTAACAACAAAGTCCATAATGATCCTCTCCCACTTCCACTCAGGAATAAGTATCTACTGAAGCAAGCCACCCGGTCTCTGATGCTCATATTTCACCTGCTGACAATTGAGACACCGAGCTACAAATCCCACAATATCTTTCTTCATTCTCCGCCACCAGTAATATTGTCTCCGATCCTGATACATCTTCACGGCTCCTCGATGAATAGAATACCGCGAGCTATGGGCCTCCTCCAGAATCAACTCCCGAAGCCCATCTACATTGGGCATACAAATTCAGCCTTGTATCCTCAATACCCCATCATCTCCAATAGTCACATCTCTGGCATTATCATGCTGAACTCTATCCCTCAGGACAAACAAGTGTGAATCATCATACTGGCGCCCTCTGATGCGCTCATATAGGAAAGACCGAGAAATCACACAAGCCAATACCCGACTAGGCTCCGAAATATCCAACCTCACAAACCGATTGGCTAAGGATTGAATATCAACCGAAGAGGTCTCTCCTTAACTGGAATATATGACAAACTCCCCATACTCACTGCCTTTCGGCTCAAAGCATCGGCCACCATATTGGCCTTCCCCGAGTGGTACAATATAGTGATGTCATAATCCTTAAGCAACTTCAACCACCTCTGCTGCCTCAAATTAAGATCCTTTTGCTTGAAAAAATGTTGAAGAATGCAATGATCAGTGAATACCTCACAAGATAATCCATACAAGTAATGCCTCCAAATCTTCAATGCGTGAATTATGGTAGCCAACTCCAAATCATGAACGGGGTGGTTCTTCTCATGGGGCTTCAACTAACGAGAAGCATAAGCAATAACTCTGCCCTCCTGCATCAACACACAACCAATACCTACTCTTGAAGCATCACAATACACGGTATATGAACCTGAAGCTGATGGCAAAACTAATATTGGAGTTGTGGTCAAAGCTGTCTTGAGCTTCTGAAAGCTCTCATCACTCTCGTCCGACCATACAAATGAAGCACCCTTCTGAATCAACTTGGTCAAGGGCGATCCGACAGATGAGAATCCCTGAACAAACTAGCCTGTGGCTGAGGACAGTCTAGCCAACTCTGAACCGCCTCAAGTTCACAAAAATGGGTAGATTTGAGCATGTGGGTTTCACGTGAAGGAGATAAGCTTAACTTGGTGTATTTAATATCTCCTGATCGAAAAGGTTGCAGAATTGATAAGGAAAAGGAGTCCTTAGTCAAAGATAACACAATTCAAGATAGGGAAAGAGTTAGAAGTTAAAATCAACTACAACTCTTCCACTAAGGAAGAGTTGCATCAGAACTCTAGTTATTTCTTCATCTACTAACTCTATAAATTGCAGGATGTTCTCACATTAAAGTGTTGCACAAAAATGCAGAAGTTAAACGTGAATTGGGAGCAATATAGCAAGGCTTTTTGCAAGCAATTCGTGTGTGATTCAAGTGTGTAAACCTGAAGCTACATTAACAAGATTGAAGAATCAACTCCATAAAGAGTTTTGTGTATCTTTCTTTATTTCTAGTTCAATTGTAGTAGGTGTTTTAATATTGTACCTTTCATCTTTCATAGAAGCAATTGTATTAGGTACTTTGAGTATTCAAGTTAGAGTTAACTTGAAAATGTCGCAGCAGTTAGAGGCTGGTTGCCACAACGGGATTAGAGTTAACCCTTAGGTTTACAAAGAGTTTTGTAAATGTAGTTTTGGCTCAGTGATTTTAGTGGAAGTTTGGGAAAATCCTACTGAGTAGTAGGTCGTTGTTTTTTCACCTTTTGAGCTAGGTATTTTCCACGTAAAAAGCCCTGTGTTCTTTATTTTATGTACTTTTTATTCCGCAAACAGCAGTCGTTAGTACACCTAGAAGAACCAGGTCCTTCCAGAAGCAATTTAAGCAAAAATTGGGTACCACACAAATCCCCCCCCCCCTCTTGTGTGGTATTGACGTTTAGAACATCAATTGGTATCAGAGCAGGTTATCCTTGAAGAGGTTAACACCTTAGGAGAAGATTAACAATAAGTGCACCACCTGGGAACTGGGAAGGGCAATCCACTGTCAGGCCTCCACTTTTCAATGGTCTGTACTATTCTTGGTGGAAGAACAAAATGAGAGATCACATTACAGGGGAAGATTATGAACTTTGGGACATAGTCACTGGTGGTCCCCTAGCAACCACTAAGAAGAATGCTGAAGGAATGGACGTGCCAAAGACAAGAGCTGACTGCACTACTGAAGACTTGAGGAAATGGGAGAAGAATGCCAAGGCCAAGAAATGGCTTGTGTGTGGACTTGGTCCAGACGAGTACAGTAGAATTCAAAGTTGCACCACTGCTAAGGAAATCTGGGACACTTTGAAAGTGGCTCATGAGGGAACACCTCAAGTGAAGAGGTCCAGAGGAACACTATTGTATTCTTAATATGAGAATTTCACCATGAAGGAAGGGGAAACCATCCAAGAGATGTATACAAGTTTCACCACACTAACAAATGAACTTAAGTCTCTTGGAAGGGTTATTCTTGAAGAAGACAAAGTTGAGAAGATTTTGACAAGGGTACTGCCAGTCTCATGGGAAAGAAAAATCACTGTTATTCAGGAATCTAATAATATTGCTACCCTCAAGCTGGATGAACTAATTGGAAATCTTACTACCTATGAACTGAGAAGGCAAACCATGAAGATGGATGCACCAAAGAAGGAAATGAGCATGGCATTCAGAATCACTGAAGGTGCTGATCTAGAGGAGGCTGAAATGAGCATGATCACAAAGGATTTCAAGAAGTACCTAATGAGAGAAAATGGTCCTTCAAGAAGTGGAAGCTACAACAAACCAAGGGTTCCTAAAAAACAAACCAATGAGGGGTGTTACAAGTATGGGAAGACTGATCACCACATCAAAAATTACCCTCAATGGGAAATTGAATGGAAGAAGCAAAGAGCTGAACGAAGGAACAGGAAGAAGGAACAGGTTCATCCTAAGAAGAACAAAAGATCAACAAAGGCTATGGTTACTGCTTGGGGTGAAAGCTCAGATGATGACTCAGAAGACGAAGATGTAGATGAACAAGAACTTATGGCAATTGAGAAATCCGATGAGGAATCTAAGGTTAGTATAATTCATCTCAAAGGCAAGATTAAGTTTTTGTCTAAAGAAAGTTTATCTGAATTACTTCTAGATTTCATTGATGAATTTAAGGTTATAAACAATGAAAAGGAACAACTTTCTAAGGAGTGTGTGATTTTGAAAGCTAAGTGCAAAAACCTGGAACTTAGGGCTAGTGAAAGTGATAGTAAAAATGTTGAGTTGAAAAACCAGGTTCATGAACTTGACACCACAGTCCTAGAGCTTAAATCTGAAAATCTAAAATTGAAATTAGGAACTGGTAAAAAGAAATATGATCACACACAACTCACTTTAGAAGAAAATGTAGGAAAAAATTAAAGATGAGTTGTACAAAAGAGACGAGCAGATAAGAGTCCTTAAGGAAGATCTAAACAAGCGTAAGCATGAGCTAGATAGAACCTGTAAATGGAATAGATCCTCCGATTCACTTTCATGGCTACATAAACACCATAGTAGCAATAATAGATGACTTGGATACGGGACCCCTACACCTAAGTGGGATCCCAAAAGCAAGTACCTCACACTTCCTGAGAATAAAATTTGCACACACTGTGGTAAAACTGGTCACTATAAATCTGAATGTATTGCAAAAGAAAAGGCTAGTAAAACGAATAAAGAATTTGTTCAAGGGAAAAATAGGCTACGAGGTTGGGCTAAAAAGAATCTGATTNGTGAAAGGGAGCAGCCAAATATGGTACATGGATAGTGGCTGCTCAAAGCATATGACAGGAAGCAAGAACCAGTTCCTTTAACTTGAGGACCTCAAAGGAGGTAATGTGTCCTTTGGAAATGGGAAGAAAGGTGAGATCATTGGGGTTGGAAAGGTAGGTAAGACTAATTCTCACTCTATTGAGAATATCTACTTGATAGATAGCTTAAAGTACATTCTTATCAGTGTATCACAATTATGGGATAGAGGTAACTTGGTAGTAATCACCTCTACCAAATGTTTTGTGATTAATCTTACCACTGACAAGATTGTTTTGCAGGGAAAAAGAGTAAACAATATATACATTGTAGATTTGACCACACTTTTAGAAAATGAACTCACTTGCTTAAGTGTGTTGGACAATGATCCCCTCCCTTGGCACAAGATACTTGGACATACAATTCTGAGTCAACTCAACAAATTAGTCTCCAAGGATTTGGTGATAGGGCTTCCTAACATCAAGTTCAAGGAAGACAAAGTTTGTGAGGCTTGTGCAAGCGGGAAACAGGTAAGATCCTCTTTTAAATACAAGAAAGTGGTAAGCACTACCAGAATGATGGAACTGGTCCATATGGATCTTTGTGGTCCAATGAAAATATTGAGTATAGGTGGTAAAAGATATGTGATGGTGCTTGTTGATGATTACTCTAGGTTTACTTGGACATTATTTTTTAACATCTAAAGATGAAGCATTTTACATGTTTACTTCTTTTGTTAGAAAACCTCAGAAACAACTAGGTAATTAATTTGCATCAATTAGGTCTATCATGGAACTGAATTTGAAAATGCTAAGTTTGCTGAATTTTTGCATGCAACATCATAAATAGTTGCATGACTAGATCTCTTGTTAAGAAGATTCCTTATGAGTCACTTAAAGGGATAAAGCTAAATATATCCCATCTTAGGGCATTTATATGCAAGTGCTTTGTGCACAATAATGACAAAGACTCCCTAGGTAAGCATGATCCTAGAAATGATGAGGGAGTATTCTTGGGATATTCTTCACATAGTAAAGCTTATAAGATATACAGTAAAAGAACTATGTGTGTAGAAAAATGTATATGTTTTTAAAAAAAACTAACATTCTTTCTGAGAAGCAGGAACAAGATAATGAAGATACTGGGCTGATAAGAAATTCAAATGGTGAAACTACAGTCCAGCCTGAAGATGCATCATAGGAAGGAACATGTGATGGAACAGGTCCTTCCACCCAGGGCAACATGATAGGGGGAACTGACTAGAGAGGAACTGATCCTCAAACCTCGAGGGAACCTGTCCATGAATATATTCCTTAGTAACAAAACTAGGAAGGAAAATCCAAAGAAATTGACACTTCTATTGCAACATCCATGAAATTAGATACAGATGAACCTGGTTCATCTGTTGATCAGAAGTTGTATAGGGGAATGATTGGTTCTCTTTTATATCTCACTACTAGCAGACCTGACATTGTGTGCAGTGTAGGTCTTTGTGCTCGATTTCAGGTTTCCTAGTTGATAGGAAGAGCAACCTAGGTATGACACATTTCCTTGGTTCATGTCTTGTGTCATGGGCTATCTAAAGGCAAAATTCAATGGCCTTGTCTACTATCGAAGAAGAGTATGTTGTTGTTGCTTCATGTTGTGCTCAATTGCTGTGGATCAAACAACAATTATTGAGCTTTGGAATTGATTTGGTTGCATCCCTATTTTTTGTGAGAACTAAGCACATAGATGTTAGGCACCATTTTTGAGGGACAACTATGAGAAAAGCTTGGTCACTATGGAGATTTGTGCTACTAACAAGCAAAGCTGACATCTTCACAAAATACTTAAGAAGAGATCACTTCGAGAGGAATAAGTTGGAATTAGGGATGATTAAGATCACCTAAAAGGACCAGTTCAAGGTTAAACGAAAAAAAAATTGAAGAAAAAAATTGAAAAACAATTTTTGGTTAGAAAGTCAGTAAATTGTATAATTAGATTAAATCTTGCTCAGTCTCATAATTTTCATAGTATACTCTTGTGCCATGTGTTAAAATGACTCATTAATCACTAATCATATTTTCTCTATTTTGGCAAATTTAGACTAACACAAGAGAATTATCAGTGAAGAACCTGGTTCATCAAGGTAACATGGTATGTTTTCTACACTTTGCATAATTTGAAATAACTATATTTGGATCATGAGCAGAGAGTCCCACCAAATATCAAACTCCTTTTGGACTTATCCATTACAAGTGAACCAGTCCCGTTCAAAAGAGTCCCAACTGAATGGAAGTATCTAGATTCTACGGATACACTCCAACGTCTTTTCAAAATTGAATTTCAGTTTAATTAAACTTCGAAGATTCTGAAAAGTTGTAGTTACCCCATCAATTATTCCTCTGTATATTGATCAGCTTTGGTTTATTCCTTACTTTATCTCTCTCAAGCCATCAAAATCTCTCGTTCTTCTTTCATCTTCCAAACACAATCTAATTCTCTTCTCTTCCATACCCTAGACCAGATATGTCGAACACTTCTTAAAATTCTTCAGCACCACTATAGAAAACCACTTCCACACCTTCTATAACACCAATCTCTAAGAAAAGTAGAGTAAAGATGATGGCTCCTAAGATTGTCACTAAAGGAGAGCAGATCAAGAAAATAAACAAGAAATTGAAAACAGGTAGGGAAGAAGAATCCTAAGATTCATTTAAGTCTACTACTAAGGGGGAAGAAAGTAGGTCTTCCGAATCTGAAAAGGTATCTTCTGACTCTAAAGTTTCTCCTTAGACAATTTTTGAAGTTCCTGTAAATTTGGAGAATACATTTGTAGGATGTATAGCAGGTGTTGAGACTACATAATCTGGAGAAGTTGGTGGTAAAAATGAAAAAAAAAGAGCAAGGGTGCTAGGAGTACTATGAGGAGAAAGGGTACAAAAGTGGTTGATTCTTCACCCACCCCTGTTGGTATAATAAAAACGGGTGCAATGGTTGTCTGGGGAGAGGAATTTACTGAAATAGAAGAGAGTGTGAGCAAAATAGGGGGAAGTGGGTCTGGCGAAGCTGCTGAGGGGTTGGTTCAACTTGAAAAAATATAGATGAACATGTTCCATCTGAACAGTAAACCCTTGCGGACCTACTGATAGAGTTATCAATGGTACAAAAACTCATGTCATTCCCTATGGTTTCATTCTCACAACTATGCTTGCATAGTTCAAGGTACCTATGAAGAAGTGAGGTGAATACTCTGCTTGCTTGCGATTATGAAGTCAATGTCATTCATAATGAACCTGGTTCATCTAAAAAGACACCTATCAATAGCAAAGTCAGAATCTTGGTACAGGAGAGTGAGGCAAAGGATATTGAGATAGCAAGGCTGAAGACACGATTAGTTGAGGTAGAATCTGAGAGAGATGTTCTCAGAACTGAACTTGCAAGGGAAAAGGAGAAGAATGATGGAACTCTTCAAGACATGCTGAAACTTCTCCAAGAAAATAACCCAGCCCCTAGCTCTTCCATGCCTTAAATCCCAGCCTAGTGTAGATCAACCAGTGACCCAGTTCGGGACGTTTTGTATCTTTTGCTCATGTTTTCAGTATTTTTATTTCTTCTTATGCTTTGTGGTAGATTCTTATCAATCATCAATGAAATTCACTATTTTTGCTCTAACTGTTTGTTTATATTTCTTTGATGGTTGAAATTCTTAGTTTGATCTATGATGATTAATCCATGTTTGCATTTGAAGTAGCCCCAGTGGCCATGAGTAAGCTTTAAAATCTGGTTATCTCACATTTTTTATGCAACTTTTCGATGATGCCAAAAGGGGAAAAAGGTTGTGCTTTAAACAAGTGATGTTTATAACCTAATGTACCTGGTTCTTGATAATAAGTGATAAAAAGGAAAAATGTTTCTAACATTATGTTGATATTGAGCTGAGTTGAAACAGGGCTAAGCTTATGAAAAGCACAGAGTTTGTCAACATAAAAAATGGGGAATTTGTTGGCCCAAGTAAAGGTTAGTTTTGAAGACTGACAAAGGAACTCATGATGAACCAGGTCCATCTAGTGGTCCATCCCTCAGGTGCACAAAAACGGGCAGATTTGAGCATGTGGGTTTCACGTGAAGGAGATAAGCTTAACTTGGTATATTTAATATCTCCTGATCGAAAAGGTTGCAGAATTGATAAGGAAAAGGAGTCCTTAGTCAAAGAGAACACAATTCAACATAGGGAAGGAGTTAGAAGTTGAAATCAACTAGAACTCTTCCACCAAGAAAGAGTTGCATCAGAACTCTAGTTATTTCTTCATCTACTAACTCTATAAATTGCACGATGTTCTCACATTAAATTGTTGCACAAAAACGCAGAAGTTAAACATGAATTGGGAGCAAAATAGCAAAAAAAACTTTCAAGCAATTCATATGTGATTCAAGTGTGCAAACCTGAAGCTACATGAACAAGACTGAAGAACCAGCTCCATAAATAGTTTTGTGTATCTTTCTTTATTTCTAGTTCAATTGTAGTAGGTGTTTTAATATTGTACCTTTCAGCTTTCATAGAAGCAATTGTATTAGGTACTTTGAGTATTCAAGTTAGAGTTAAATTGAAGTTGTCACAGCAGTTAGAGGCTGGTTGCCACAACGGGATTAGAATTAATCCTCAGGTTTACAAAGAGTTTTGTAAATGCAGTTTTGGCTCTGTGATTTTAGTGGAAGTTTGGGAAAATCCTACTGAGTAGTAGGTCGTGGTTTTTTCACCTTTTGAGCCAGGTGTTTTCCACGTAAAAATCCCTATGTTCTTTATTTTATGTATTTTTAATTCCGCAAATAGTAGTCGTTAGTATACCTAGAAGAACCAGGTCCTTCCAGAAGCAGTTTAAGCAAAAATTGGGTACCACACAAATCACCCCCCCCCCCTATTGTGTGGTATTGACGTTTAGAACATCAGAATAAATACTGGGAGTCGCATCTCCCACATCTCTCACAAAGGCAAGATACGATAGACAACCCTTCCCAACCATACGCTGGGCCTTCAAGAAAGAAATCACTCTACTAGGAACGTAATCAGTCACACCTTGCCACTCGACCCGTGGCACACCTGGTATAGTCAATGTGACTATCTTGGTATGATAGTCCAGAATAGTGCGATCCATATAAGTATCGCTACAGCGTGTAGCCCTATCTATGACTTACATGTATATAAATACCCTCACAATTAGGTCCTCGACCTCTCTCAGTCATTAGCCTCACAATCCCCTCAGGTACAACAGTGGAAGTTAGGGAAACTCAGCCCAAGTAGCTCTCTCTTTTTAAAGTGACAAGAATAAACTAGTTTTTAGTCATTTAACAAGTGAAACATAACTGAGGTTATGCTTTTAGCAAGTGAAGTGCCGAAAACAGTCAAAATGACCCTAAGTGTTTCTACAGGTCGGCACAAGTCCCCAAACATAGCATACAACCCATAATACAGTATAATATACAAAATAAGGAATAATATAATATTTCCAAACTAAATACGCGGCTTAATAGCAGCTACGATACTGACGAAGTCACAATCCCTATCGGTGCTCGCCCACACGCTCGTCACCTAGCATGTGAGTCATCGTGTTTATCAAAACAAATCAAATACCGGGATTTTGTACCCTCAGTTTCAGATTTACAATAGTTACTTACCTCAAACCGGTAAAAATACTACTCCATGATGCCTTTGCCCCTCGAATCGGCCTCCACTCACGTCGAATCTATCCAAAATCACAAACGAGGACGTCAAAGTATGCTAAGGGAATGAAGCCCAAGCGAAAATAATCAAAATAATACCAAAATTTCGAAATTACCAAAACCCGAGCCCCGGGCTCACTTCTCAAAACTCAGAAATGTATACACCAATAGGTTTCTTATCTTCCCACGAGTTCATACGTACCAAAAACATCAAAATCTGTCCATAAATGACCCTTCAAATCCCAAATCAAAGTCCAATTTCTCAAGCCCTAGTTCTTAAATTTTTGGCTTAGTTTCCATGATTTTCTAGGTGGAATTCACATAATAATCGAGTTTTAGTCCAAGAATCTTACCTCCCAACGATTCCCCTTGAATCCCTCTTCAATCTCCTTCAAAGATCTCCAAAAACGAGCAGCTATGGGTGAAAATAGACCCACATTCGCGAACAAGATGAGTTAAAAATAAACATTCTGCCCAGGTCTTTCCGCATCTGTAGTCAAAGATCCTCTTTTGTGGTACCGCATTTACGATCCAAACCACCGCTTCTGCGGTTCCTCGCTTAAGGCCCAAAATCGCATCTGCGATAGAATTTCTTGACCGTTTCTGCGGTAGCTGCACATCTAACCCCCTTTTTGCTTCTGCGATAAATCTCCCGCATCTGCGGCCCCCAAACCGCAGATGTGAAAATATCAAAAGTAGCAAATCTAAAGCTGCAATCAACATCTATCTTCTATGTTAAGCACCCGAAATTACTCCGAGGCCCCTGGGACCTCAACCAAAGGCACCAATACATCCTAAAACCTTATTCAAACTTGTTTTAATCATCAAAACACCTCAAAAAATATCAATTCACCCAAAACACATCAGATTCAATCATAAGTTTCTAAAATCTTCCGAAATACGCTTTTGATAAAAAACCCAACCAAACCACGTCCAAATTACCTACAGAAGATCATCTAGATCTTCATAGAATCAAATAGAATCGTCCCGTTCTTGAGAGGTAGTTCTTGCAAAGAATAGGGCAAGAACTAAGTGATGCCAAACTTATGCGTATAATGATAGAGTATTACAAAATAGGTAAGTAGATCATGGATTGATTCCATGTTTGAGTCGGAATCAGAGAGGATTAAGGATTATAGCGTTTATGATTTGATAGAGAGAAGGGGGTTTGAGAAAGTTCAAAGGCGACAGGTGAGAGACAATGTCTCTAGGATTTGGGGGTTTGGGTTATAAGAGAAGAAGGGTTGAGGGTTGTGGGTCGTTGATCATTTTTTATTAACGGCAGTGGTTTAAGGGGTCTGAGTCGGTTTGGATGGGGCAAGATTGGGCTTAGGTATTATTGGACTGAGGTTTGGGCAGTTTAGGTCTGAAAAACAAGTAAAATTTGGGCTGGTATATAAATACCCAATATTTAGCAAGAACTAAAAATAATTAATAAAGAGAAAAAAAATATTATTTGTACACCAAAATGATTAAAAGTAATTACTTAATATTATAAAAATATAAAAAGATATTTTTTTTTCATAAATATCGTAATTTTACACGAATATGGGCTATTATTGCAAAAATATGCAATTAGCCTAAATACAAATATAATTATAAAAATACAGTAAAATATTTTAAAAAAAATACATATTGGTACAAATGATGAATTTGGATGATTAATCACCACTTAAATAATTTGAAGGATAATTATTGGGTATTTATACAATAAAAATGCAGAAAGGAATTGATTTAAAACCTTTAAAATTTATGAAAAATTATGTAAAATGCCCCTATAGGTTCATAAACTAAATAATAATGCAAATATACTATTTTGAAAGTATATATATACAATTTTAAAATATGAGGGAAAAAATAAGTATCAACAGTTGCCCCTATTTATCCGAAAATGATGAAAAAACTATCAGGTATAGAAATGATGACCAATTTTGACCATGGGGTGATTTTTAAAAATAGAGGCCGAACTCTGGTTTCTGTGTTGCCTACATATCCTTGGTTTTACAGGAATCAAGCCATGTGTAGTTCTGGATCCAACGGTTAACGAAACCAATGGAGTTCTTATAGAAACGATTGTACGTTTCGAAAAAGGTTCTTTCTGGAAGGATAGTATCGGATGGATTTATACGGAGTTATGAATGTGAATCTGAAATATAACGGATGTGTTATAGAGCAGGTATTCGAATAGTCGTAGAGTAAGAAATAGGAATTGATGATGGTAGGTTACGCTTAAAATATTTGTAGAATGTGAATGTTATGAATGGAAATTGGAGCGAAGATTTCTCCCGTTTGAAGAACAGTTACTTCCTGGATTACCTACAAAACTTAAAAAATGACGCATGCAAATATATATATATATATATATAT
>MU695052.1:6248-55133 GCA_026770625.1 Nicotiana glauca | reverse complement strand
GATAGCAAGTGATAGCAAGACAAATAGTTATAAAGCTAAATCGGAGATAACAACAAAGAAAAGCAAGATAGTACCGATAACAAATAATATCAAGATAGTATATTTAGACACATAAGTCCAAGGCAGCACACGAGAATATGATGAAGTCTTGTTAGCACACAAAAATTTAAGATAAAAATAGAAAAAAGCGGAAGGAATAAAGTGAATAAAACTCGGAAAGATCAACAGAAAAATGGAGAAGTAAAATCCCCAAAAAATGAAGAGCAAAAGGGTATTATGTTTGATTGGCCAAAAATAAGATTTGCATTCATTAAATAGTGTTGTCAAAGGCTAAAAGCTCTAAAAACATTCTATGTGTATTGGGGATTCAAACCCAAAGCGCAATTTAAGTGTACGTTTTAGTAAGAAAATAGGCGAAATGAAGGGAAAATATATATATATATATAAATATATATATATATATATATATATATATATATATATATATATATATATATATATATATATATATATTATTGCGAGAATTTAAACATGATGAAAATTCCCTTTGGATCGCAGAGATTGTCTTTGGACAGTAAGGATGATATCCTTATACCATGATGTTCTAGGACATGAATTGTGAGATAAGGGATTCGCATGCCATTAAATGATGTTCAAGGGCCATGAGAATAGTGGCTCTGAACCATGACGCCTTTGAATAATGATGTTCAATATTGAAAGATCCTCAGGTCGTAGCATGGTGTCTTCCGGCTATGAGGATGATGCCTTCAGACTATGACGCCTCTGGGCAAAAAAATGGCAATGTTTCAGCCCATGAAATGAAAGGACATGATGCTGCATCATATAAGAGAAACAAGACAGAGCTTAGTCTTGCATAAGATTGGGAAAGAGCTTAGCCTTGGGAAGGTAAATTAGTTCTAGATTTCAAGTAGTATAGCATTCGATATTTGGAAAGGAAAGGAAGAGCGTAGCCTTATGTAGTTAGGGAGGCAATGCTTAGCCTCATGCAAGAAGAGGAGACAATGCTTAGTCTCTATGCAAGAAAAGGTAGTGCTTAGACTTATGCAATTAGAGAGGCAATGCTTAGCCCCATGCAAGAAGAAGAGATAATGTTTAGTCTCATGCAATGGAAAGCAGTGCTTAGCCTTATGCAATTGAGGAGATAGGGCTTAGCCTCATTCAAAATGGGAGACAATGCTTAGTCTCATACAATGGAAGGCTGTGCTTAGCCTTATGCAATTCGGAAGGCATGGCTTAGCCTCATGCAAGGAGAGGAGACAGGTCTTAGTCTTACGCAATGGAAGGCAGTGCTTAGCCTTATGCAATTAGGGAGGCAATGCTTAGCCTCATGCAAGAAAAGGAGACAATGCTTAGTCTCATGCAAGGGACGGATAATGAGTGATAGCAGAGTATTTTCTTATCTGGAGACATATTTGTGTTTGGAAGCCTTGTCCTTATGAAGATTGGTTCATGCCTTCGCCTGATTGCTTTGCTTTTCTTTGCTCTGGAGATCCTACTTGAGTTACCCTGGGTAACATCTGGCTGCCACAGAAATAATGTTTTCAAAAAATATGAAAGCACTTTGACAAATATAGTTATTTAAAAATATAGTAGTATGCAATATCAAGTAAATTAGATGAACCAATATCTGTGACGCTTTTTAGAGATATTGCAACTTCTTTTGCATTAGAATTTGAGGGTCCTCCTCAAAATTCTGCCCCAGTTTAATAAGCAATTCTTCGACCATTCTTCATATGACGTAGCTAGCTGGACTTGCTCTAAAATTTTGAGGGTCCTCCACAAAATTCTACCCCATTTTCTGACCATGGGAAAAATGAAAATTTTATTAAAATGTGACCGAACCCACAGGGCTGCCTATGTATCCCCTCTTAAACGGGAATCAGGTCAAGCCTAGTTCAATTACATCAGATGAAAAATGCAAACAATCTAAACATAGTTTCTTTTGACTGCGTTTGAGATGATAGGTTTTGCCAAATTTCTCCTTTCATTTTTGCAAGTATGAGTGCTCCTCCTGTTAAGACTCTGTGAACCATGTAAGGACGTGAAAACTTCCCTTTGGCTTTATTCTCATGTGGAAAGATCCCCTTCAGCACCAACTACCCTATTGTGAACTGTCTGGGTCTGACCATTTTGTTGAAAGCTCTGGACATTCTGTTCTGATAAAGCTAACCATGGCATACCGCATTCATTATTTTCTTGTCAATAAGAGCAAGTTGTTCATAGCGACTCAGTATCCATTCTGCGTCACTAAGCTCAGCTTCTTGTATATTACTTAAGGAAGGAATTTTGACCTCAGTGGGAATGACAGCTTCACTACCGTAGACCAACATGTATGGAGTTGTTGTGGTGGATGTGCGTACTGTGGTACGATACCCCAATAAGGCAAATGGTAATTTCTTGTGCCATTCCTTGTGGTTGTCTACCATTTTCCTTAGTATTTTCTTGATGTTCTTGTTGGCGGCCTCCACAGCTCCATTCATTTGAGGTCTGTATGCTGTAGAATTCTTATGCTTGATTTTGAAAGTTTCACACATAGATTTCATTAAGTCGCTGTTGAGGTTGGCAGCATTGTCGGTAATAATGGATTCTGGTACCCCAAATCTGCAAATAATACAAACCTTGACGAAATTTGTGATGACGTTCCTAGTTACAGCCTTGTAAGATGCAGCCTCAATCTATTTTGTGAAGTAGTCTATGACCACTAAAATGAACCTATGCCCGTTCGAAGCAGCAGGCTCGATCCGAGCGATGACATCCATTCCCCAAGTGCCAAAAGGTCAAGGTGCACTTGTTGCATTGAGTTCATTTGGTTGTATCTGTACCATATCTGCATGTATTTGGCATTGATACTACTTTTGGACATACCTGATGTATTCGATTTCCATAGTCATCCAAAAATATCCTGCTCTCAATATCTTCTTGGCTAAAATGAAATCATTCATGTGTGGTCAGCAAGTTCCGTCATGTATCTCTTAGATCAGTTTGGAAGCTTCCTTTGCATCAACGCACCGTAATAATCCTAGGTCTAGAGTCCTTCTATATAGAATTCATCCACTGTGGAAAAAATGGTTGGATAATATTTGAATCGTGCGTTTCTGATTATGATTTGCATGCTCCGGGTATTTGCCTTTTTCTAAGTATTCCTTGATATCATGGCACCACGTATTCCCGTCTGTTTCTTCTTCAACATGAGCGTAATAAGCTAGATTATTATGGATTCTTACTGGAATAGGGCCGATGAAATTCTTGTCCGGGTGCTGTATCATGGAGGAAAAAGTGGCTAATGCATCGGCGAACTCATTCTAGATTTTCGGAACATGTTTGAACTTTATCCTTGTCAACCTCTTCATCAATTCCTGCACATAATACAAATACAGTAGTATTTTGGTATTCTTTGTAGCCCACTCTCCTAGAACCTGATGTACCAGAATGTCTGAATCACCAATTACCAGCAATTCTTGGATATTCATGTCAATGGCCAAATTGAGCCCCAAGATGCAAGCCTCGTATTCTGCCATCTTCTTCATCCATCTAGATCTGATGATATCCTGTGAAGCAATCCACAAAGATTGAAGTTCATGTTGGCACAGTTGTCGATCAGTATATGTATATTCGGTTACAGGAAATCATCTTTGGGACTTTCTTTGTTTAAATCCTGATAGTTGACACATACTCAGACCTTCCTATCCTTCTTTGGAATTGGCACGATGTTGTCCAACCAGGTTGGGTATTCGACCACTATAAGAACCTTAGCTTTGATCTGCTTGGTGACTTCCTCTTTGATTTTCAGGCTCATATCTGGTTAGAATTTTCTAAGCTTTTGCTTTACAAGCGGACACATAGGATTGGTAGGTAGTTTATGAGCCACTATAGACATTCTCAAACCAGTCATATCATCATAAGACCATGCAAAAATATCTTTACACTCTTTCAGGAAATGGGTGTACTCTTCTTTCTCTGATGGTAATAGGTGAATACTTATGCGAGTTTCTTTGACTGTTTTAGAATCTCCCAAATTGACTATCTCACTCTCGTCCATGATGGACTTAGGCTTGTTCTCAAAATTTTCCACTTCTCTAACAATTTCCTCAGGTATTATGTCTTTTTCTTCTTCTATTTCCTTTGAATCACTATCCTTATGTTGCATAGTCTCATTACATGTCACAGTCATCAGTTCATCAGGATAAGTAATAATAATGTTGTTGAGAGAAAATATAAAGGATAGTAATTAATACTAAAATAGCAATGCATTAGATAAATTTTGAAAACATCAAACAAATACGGCCCGATGACTTGAGCAATTATTTCAAAACAAAGTACGTTCAAAATGAAATACTGAAAATGTCTTAAGTGCTTAAATCGCTTTTAAAAATAGATCATGCTAATTGCCAGGCTAACTAGGAATTCGACGGGCCCGGGGTGAATCTTTTTCCCACAGTCTGAATTGTAAAGTCTTCCACCTCCTTCTCTTCAACTATTAAACTACAATCCATGTCTTCATCATCCAAAAATAGATTTCTTAGGCCAACTAAAGCCTCATCTTCTTCAGATTCCCATATCACGTTAGTCTTGAAATGTCTGGTGCAGATACAGTATTGGCTGTTCAAGTGGGTAATAAGGACCATGCCATGGTGGCGACCAATTCTGATACTCGTGCCAGGTGTATTCATACCAAAGCCCAAAAGCTGTGCCGTGACGCTTTAGCTGTATCAGTTTGGTGTTCCCTTGGAGATTCTTGCCGATACCCTTGCCAGGTTCATACCCTGTCCATGACAATATGCTTTTAATCTTAAAACTCCACCATTTATCTTTCTCAATTGCATTGACGCGCTCAATGTGATGGTATGTTTCTCCACCCAACTTCCTTCAATTTTCAACAATCGAAATAGTTTTATTTGTATAAATGGGATTATTACTGTCCCCGTGGATGATTACTTCCTGATGGTTCCATTTAAACTTCACAGCCTGATGTAGAGTGGAGGCTACATCCCCAAACAACATGTATCCAAGGTCATCCCCACAGCAGATTATATATGGCGGATATGTCCAATACTTGAAATTTAACATCAAACTAAGTTGGGCCCATTTGCAAACATAGGTTGATTTCCCCAATCGTGGCCCTTTGGGACCCATCGAATGCTTTCACATTCATAGTTCATGCTCGTATCTCATGCAAACCTTTACCCAACCTCTTCAAATTAGTCAATGGACAAATATTGAGACTCAAACCCCCATCTATTAGGACAATGGCAATGAATTTATCCTCAAACTGCACGGTCATAAGTAATGCCCTGTTGTGACTCAGTCCTTCTGGTGGTAGCTTGTCTTTGTGAAAAGTGATCTTGTGGCTTTCCAACACTTGTCCTACCATGTTGGCCATTTCTCCGCTAGTGATGTTGTTGGGTACATAGGCTTCTTTCAACACTTTTATCAATGCGTTCCTTTGCGCCTCAAAATTCTATAGTAGTGATAGAATGGATATTTGAGCAGGGTTTTCTCTCTTGCTTGCACCTTTCTCCAAATATCATACGGGACAATTTAAATGATACATTGCTTGGGAGAGGATTCTTTATTTATTCCTCCTAAATGCTCGGGCATGTAAACCCTACGGGTCCTGGTCATGCCTTGTGCTGCACCAGTTTCTTCCATTTTCCCCTTTCTTTTCCTCCTCGCCTCTACAGCATAGTTCCAAGGTAATGCTTTAGAGTGATAAGAGGTGTCAGGTGCTACCATCACAGTGAAATGTGTGGTTACTTGCACCTCAAATGGGGTTGGTGCGGCTGAGGGCGTTGTTGATTTAACCTTTAATGGAGTTGACATGGCTATTTCAACCTTAATCGGTGACTAAATCTGCACTATAATACATGTGAGAGTGAATGGAGATATTTTAGGTTCATCCCCTTCACGAAAGAGTCCAAATGATCCTTCCGGATCCCATTCTTCATCAATTTCGATCACATTTACCCCTTTGCCCCTGTGATCCGGGAGAGGATTGTTGCAGATATTGGGTGCGGCCTCTTTTACTTGTATAAGCTTGGTGTCAATTAGCATCTGGATCTTATCCTTCAAAGTGCGACATTCATCAATAGTATGAACCTTCATGCCCGAGTAATAGGCGCATGTCTTGTTTGGATTAACCAACTAGGAAGAGTTTTCCACGACAATGGTAGGAATAGGAGTGACATAACTAGCAGCCTTTAGTCTCTCGTACAACTGATCGGTGGGTTCATCAATAGGAGTGTATTATCTGAGCGATCTATAGTTGAAATTTGGTCTGGATTTTTGGTAGTTTTGGCGGGCTGGTAGTGGTGAATGGTAATATCTTGGTGTAGTGTTATATGTATGGTAGGTGGCAGCAGGTTGCTGGTATCTAGAGGGTGAAGGCTGATATGTAGGTTGAGATGTTTGGTATGTAAGAGGAGACTTCGGACCTTGGGCTACCATTACTGCACCAACTTCCTTTTTTACAGATATCTCCCGACTGTAAGGCTTTGTTTGATGCTTGGAGTGCTTCAAAATTTGTTACCATTCCAATTTTAGTTCCTTCCTCTATTCTTTCTCCTAATTTAATGATATCGGAGAACTTATGGTTTTCGATAACCATCAACCTTTCATAGTTTTGTGTATCTTGAGCTTTGACGAAGAACTTATTCATTTGTTCTTCTTCCAGTGCTGGTCTTTCTTTTGCCGCTTCTGATCTCCATCAAGCAACATACTCGCAGAAAGATTCTGAGGGCTTCTTCTTAAGATTCTGAATATAAAAGATGTCTGGCGGATTTTCTGTTTTGAACCTGAACCGATCCATAAAATCTGATGCCATGCTTACCTAGTTAACCCATTTCTTTGGGTTTTGACTGATGTACCAAGATAGGGTGTCTCCAGTGAGGCTCCTCATAAACAGCTTCATGTAGATTCTTTCACCTTTACCAACCCCTATGAGCTTGTCACATTATGTTCTCAAGTGTACCTTTGGATCACCAGTCCTGTCGAACATCTCGAACTCAAGAGGTTTGTAACCCTCTGGTAGTTCAATGTCTGAATGAATACACAAATCTTCATAATTCAGACCTTCGATGCCTTTACCACTTTAACACCCTAGACTCGACTAGTAAGCTTCTTAAGCTCATCCGCCATATTCTTGATGAGAAGGTCCTTCTCGACCGTTCAGGTATGTATAAGGTTTGTTATGGGGTTTAAGGTAAGGTTTCCACATATACAGGACTTATCTGATAGATTCTAGGAATTTGGGCATAGTGGTGGTCGTTGGTTGAGTTTTGGGGATCAGGGGCACATTTTGATGCATTTTTAGGAGTGTGCTAGGTGGTGATTTGTGAGTATTGAGTTGGGTAGGGTTGATGTTGTGGAGGGGTTGGTACTGGTGGAGGATTAGAGTTTTGAGGAGGTGTGACATACTGCAGGGTGTGGGAGGATTTTGTTGGTTTTGTGTGTTTTGGGGAGGTGCCGGATTTTGAGCGTTTGTGTTCTGTTGGATGTTATCGGGGACGTTCAGGGTAAGGTAAAGATTTACCAAGTTCCGGACCTGCTCAAGTTCCCCTTGTAACTCCAATATCTTCTGTTCTAATCGTAAAACCAAGTCATTCTATGTCGGAGTACTCCGACCATCCGACGTTTCAACATTCTCTGCATTTGCAGCATTGTCTTTCCTGATACCAGTCATATCGTCCATTTTAGATTTTCCCTTGCTTTTAGGATCACTTGGAAGAAGAGATTGAAGATGCCAGTATGCACGAACCGACCTTAGGAGATGAGAATAAACAAATAAATAAAAGAAGAAAACAAAAAGATAAACAAGTCAATAAGGAGTATTAAAATGATATTTGAGGTATTTAAACACATATTGAGGAATTATGAATTCGCGCTCTAATTTCGGGACCTCATTGTGCCAGAGGTAGTCCTACGCATCGTATAGATTTACAGAAAATCGATGCCAATAATTGGGTTATTTAATTAATATGATAAATGAACCAAATCTCAACTAAAACGACAATAATTATAAAGAGTCACTAATGGCATGTGACTTATTACAACCGAAGTCTAAAACGAGTCTACAAAGCAAGTAAAAACGTCATTCCTAATCTATTTGGTCCTAGATGGGCCTTCTCCATGCTTGGGCTTCTTTGCTCCGTCGATCAGATTCCCCAGGTCGCGCATGTCCAACAGTAGATACGCCCTTGCTAGGAGACCTCCTTCATTGCCATCCATGTTTTGACAGCCTGCAACCCTCTTTCTCATTTTCCCTTCAAGCTCCATTAACCCTTTCTCTAGATATTCCAACCTCTCTGTTGATTTAGTAGTGATTTATCTCCACTTGTTGATTGCTTCCATGTCCACTGGCTACAGACTCGAAAATCCCTTTGCGCAACATCTTGTATTTGACTTGTGCTTCAGCAGCATCGTCTACAACCCTATTATTCAGATTAATCCATGGCTTGACATCCCCCGCTATATAATCTACCAGCCACGACCGATAGAAGTGCACATGGTTGGCATGATATCGATTTGGCTCAATGGTATCTTTCTCCACAATGATCTTTTGATGCCACATGTGTTTCGCCCCAAACTTAAATGGAATAGCATTCCCCTGTAAGTCTGCTTTATATTGAACCATTTTGGAAAATCATGGTATAACCTGTTATCTCCTAGCTTGTCTCATAACCCTGATAAGAGCATAAGGATAGATTTCCCTCTACACGATTAGTACTAGATGAGGTGTATCTCTCGACTTGATGATGAATTCACTGCTAGGGAACCACTCGAACATCCAATGTACCTTGTCATTAGTGAGATTAGGGAAGAAGTGTGCCCAACTCACAATGTTTTCTGGTTGTGCAAACCTGTTTGGGATAAAAGTCATTCTCTTCGGATGGTGATAAGTTATGTGGTCATTCCATGGTCGTCGTGGAAGTTCTTGATGGTATTCTCCTCTCTTAAGGTGTTCAGACAACCATATTTGCAGCCCTCGAAGTGCACGTACCCCTTTTTGCAACGATCTAAAGCTCGGTATATATCAACCAAAATCATAGGGATAATAGTTTAAGTTTGCCCTTCAATCCCCTCCATTAAAGCCTCAGTGACCATAGCTACATAAGTGTGGATCCTTTGTCTTTGTATTGGAAATACCAGCATCCCCAAAAAACAGACAATAAATAAAAAACTTCGGCCATGAGACCAATCCAGAGAAGTGATGGCAAACTCCTCATGGTAAAGGTAGTATGACTTGCTGTGCCCATAATACTCATAGAGGAAATTGAATGGTATCTAAGATTTCTTCAGAAAGACTAAATCATCATTTTCCTGAACCCCATCATTTTCAAGAAACCTCGAGATGTGCAGTTTTTTGGTACCAACAAACCAGGGCTATCGCATGGGATCCTAGTGAAACCTCTTATTTCTTCTAAAAGAGAAGTCATTTCTATGTCACCAAAATGGAAAATGACTCTCTCCTCATCCCAGAACATAGTGGCGGCCTCAATTAATACATTATTTGGCTAAATGTCTAGCATTGAGGGTAAATTCTCGAGGACTCTCTTCACATCGTTTTTGTCACTTGGCATGATATTTTCCCACCAATCTAACAGCAAAGGTGCGATATTTTGAATCATGTGGAACCTGGGGACTTTGGACAAGGCTTGACTTAGTGAGTTATTATGCAGATTGTGTTCTAACTCATACAAGGTTTGGACATGATGCATGCACAATTAATATTAGAGTGGGGGTTTCTAGAAGAGTCTGGATCGGTACCCTCAAGAGGACAAACCTGAGAGAGAAAGGCACGGAAACGTCGATTGCACCACTGATCGACCAGTTTTACCACAAATAAGCCTTTCCAAATTTAAAGGGTAATTTAGGAAGAGTACGGATACTCTTCAAGAGCTGCTATGGTATTAATTATGCACAAATGAAATATGATGTGAAGCATGCTTTATGCAAAGATAAAACAACACGTTGTCAAATATTTTTCATGATGAAAACAGTATGCAGTATTGAATGAAACATAAAGACATAATAAGAAAGAAAATAAAGAAGAAGTTAGTTCACGCAATGTGGAAATTGTAATAAAGCAGACAAGGAGTGAGGGTGCGAAGAGACATGATGTAGCAATTCTGAAAAATGTTTAAAGGAAAACGCATGTTATGACCAAATTGAGCGAAGATATTTGCATGCGAATTCAAATAAAGGGAAAATGGTAAAAAGGTGTACAGGTAGCAAATAAAACTGAAACAGGAGTGGATATTCACGTAACAGCAAAAATAAAGACACGTTTATCAAAGAAGACAAATTAATATAGACCAAGTTCGCTTATGGTAAGAGCCTAAAAATATCCCCAGCAGAGTCGCTATGCTGTCGCGCCCCTTTTTCTAGCAAAATCAAGTTTCGACATGTGGCAACACTTTTAAAGGAAGGTGTTAAAAGAGGGAGTCGCCACCAAATGGATTTAAGGTGCGTCAGGGCACCTATTTATAGATAACTTTGTTTGACTAGTTTGCATCACCAAAGGTTGTCTAAGTGTTCGAAATTACCTCGTAGAGAAGGTGTTAGGAACTCTTCGAGGTCCACAACTGTGGTTCCCGGCCAAACTCGAATTATATGAATTAGTCTATATGATCCAATAAATAAAGAGAGAGTACAAGAATTTAAGAATTTTATTATAAACAGATTTTGACCAAAGGGTACAACTATTTTGATTCTAATAGGAAAAGAAAGAAAATAGGGGGGGAAGGTCCTAAGTTTTTTCTCCTAATCACCCCGTGCAACATAAATAATACTTTGTAACTCCCTCCAGATAGGGTGTTACTCATATTATTCAGCAGGCACAGACCATCATCTGCTGCTGCCCGATTACTATCTTTAAGTTTTTACTTAAATCATACTAGTTCAATTATAACTCGTACCATATGCGTGCACTACCCGTCCCATGACTATGGTCCAGGAGGCTTTGGACCTCTATTTGGGTAGTTCTAGACTTTACTTAGGCTGCTGAAAAATGATAAAACTGTACGACATACAAAAACAAGTTGGACTTCATGTAAAGGCAATTAAGGGCTCAATTAGCCTCCACAAAAAAACAAATAAGTTCACGCGGGCAGTTTAAGCAATACATAGGTTCAAAATTTGAGACTTAAAGTCATATATGCATGGATTCAACGTGATGCTGAATTCAATATCGTATACATGGTGCTGCTGTCCCAAGTTAACTGATTTGTAGATTATGGGGGGAGGTTATGAATCTTATAGTCATGATCGCTAGGTGATTTACACAGTAGGGACAATAAAAGTTATTGAAAATGCTTATGCTTCTTAATAACAACGTTTGGAGAGCAAGTAGTGATGTCTGATAGACATGATTTCTAGAGACTGGCGATTGGGACTGATTCTTATATATTTAGCTCTTACAGGCATGCTTTCTAAATGGAAAGTATGATGCAATTGCAAATTTGAGTAATTAAAATCCTATAGGCATTATATCTATTGACCCTAGTGCGGATTGGAAGGGTTGTTATTAACATTCATTCCCTATAGGCATAATATATAATAATCAGATAGAAGTAGGCATAAGAGCAGGTAAAATATTTGTCAAAGATCATGCGTTTGAATAATGTGTAGGTATTTGGCAAGCTAAGTAAAGTGTGTGATTTCCTATAGGGATGGTTTTTAAGTTGACAAAGAAGATATTATACATCATATAGGCATGCTTTCCAGTGAATAACTGAGTAATCATGGAAAGTGCTTACTTCATATGGATATGCTGTCTATATTGTCACGACCCGGATTTTCCACCCTCGGGAGTCGTGATGGCGCCTACTAATAGGAGCTAGGCAAGCCAATTGTCAATTATCTCTTTTAGCGAACATCGACAGCATTAACAATAATGAAGAATTTAACAATAAAGCGGAAGTCTCAAATAAAATTTACTAAAAGAAATGCGAAAGTTTAGCAATCCTCTACCCAAGACTAGTGTCACAGTACTCACGAACATCTAGAGAATAATAAATACAAGGTTTGAATGAAACATAAAACTGTCTGCTACGATACAACAATAACAAACGGAAAAAAAAATAGAAAGGACTCCGGGCCTGCGGACGTCAGCAAGGCTACCTCAAATGTCCCTAGACTGGAAGCTCGCTCTCAGAATGCTACTGCTACTCAAATGCTGCTCCAACACCTGGATCTATGCAAAAAGATGCACAGAGTGTAGCATCAGCACAACCGACCCCATGTGCTAGTAAATGCCTGGCCTAACCCCGGCGAAGTAGTGACGAGGCTAGACCGGACCACCAAACAAACCTGTGCAGTTCAAATATATATATACGCAATAGGAGAGAATATAGAAATTTAACAAGTCAAGAGGGAGGAGAGCATGCTGTAGGGGCTGTAGCGGTTTAGAATACAAGGTAAATAAATAAGGAATGAAACGGTACAACTACAAAGTCAACGAGAGTAATAAACCAAACATGGCACGGAATGCCCCTTCGTGCATTAATAATAAAAATGTGGCACAAAATGATCCTTCGTGCAAATATAATCAAAACATGGCACGGAATATTCCTTCGTGCAATAGTAATCAAACATGGCACGGAATGTTCCTTCGTGCATTAATAATCAAGGCATGGCACGGAATGTTCCTTCGTGCATAATAATCAAACAATCGTGCACGGCATCACCCATCGTGCTTTATCACTCAACCTCACCTAAACAGCAATCACAAACAATGGGGGCGAGGGGATAGACAACAGTAATAGATATCCCAGCAAGGGAAAACATAAGTAAACAGTCAAATCCAGACAAGGGAACAATAACATTAACTTTCACATCCCGGCGAGGGAGATAATCAATATACGTAAACAGCCCAGCAAGGGAATAATCACATCTCTTTCTCTTTCTTTCATTTCTTACTCAATAGTTACTTTCTCATTCGAGCCAACGCTCCAAATAGTTTGCAAACCATAAATTCCTTCCCATACTCTTCACATTATATAGGGTTCACTAATTTAACAAGGAGGAGTCACGACAAAACCAGAATAAGCACAATAAGGACTCACGGTCATGCTAGAGACCAGTGTATAGATACCCGTCACCATGCCTATACACCGTACTCAACATTTAGCAATTAGCAAATAATATTCTAATCCTATTTCCTCAAGCCAAAGTTAGATCAAACACTTACCTCAAAGGCTCCAAAAATCAACTCAAGCCTCTAGTGTAGCTTTACCCCTCGAATTCGGCTCCAACTCGGTCAAATCTATGAAATCATGACCTTAAAATATTAATAATAGCTAAATAAAGTAAAACCAATGCCTAAATATGAATTTCCAAGCTTTCTTCCAAAAATCCCAAAAATGCCCCCGCGCCCGCTTGGTCAAAACACGAGGTTCGGACTGAAATCAAATCCCCTATTCACCCACGAGCCCGAATATACAATTTGTTTTAAGATTCGGCCCCAAATTGAGGTTGAATCACCCAAAATTCCCAAAACCTTAACTCTACCCAAAAGCCCCTATTTTCTACTTTGATTTCATGATTTAGACTTAGAAAATTAATGAAGGAAAAGTGAAGGAAATGAGTGGGGAATTCCTTACCCAAGTGACCTTGAAGAATGGGAGCTTTAATGGCTTCCTAAAGCTTGGGAGAGAAGAGAGCTCGTGAGAAATGTTGTGAAAAACCCGTGTGTACTGTTTTGGAAATTAAAAATATAACTGGGCAAAATTGCCCTTCGCGTTCTCGTGAAGAGGGTCGCGTTCGCGAAGGGTAATCTGGGCAGGGCATCGCGTTTGCGAGAGGGTCAACGTGAACACGTAGAGGAAAAATGTTGGGGGTCCAAGATTAGCCTACGCGAACGCATATTAGGGGACGCGAACACGTATTAAGGGACGCAATAAATCATCGCGATCGCGATGGCCAGAACGCGAACGCGAAGAAGGGAAATACTGTGGCCTGAATTTGGCTTACGCATTCGCGAGGGTCAAGATGCGAACGCGAAGGGGAAAGGCACAGAACTACGTGAACGCGAACCTAGTGATGCGAACGCGATGAAGAAAACCCATGTGATAAAATTGCAGAAAATATGCTAACTTCTTAAGTCCAAAACCACCCTGAACACCTCCGAAAACACACCCGAGCCCTCGAGGCTCCCAACCAATCACACACACCAACTCAAAAACATCCTACGAACTTATCCATGCGATTAAATCGCTAAAATAACATCAAAATCAATGAATCAAACCTCAATTTCCTCATTTTTTTCATTCTAACTTTATAAACTTCAAATTTTAGATATTTAGGTCCGAAACACGTCAACTGACGTCCGATTTCGACCAAACTTCACAGAAAGTGCTTAATGCATATTTAAGACTTGTATCGGGCGTCAGAACCAAAATACGAGCCCGATACCATAGTCTTTTAACCAATTTTTCATTTCTATTTTCCTTAATAATTTCAGAAAATAATTTAACAGAAAAATGCTTTTCCTCGGGTTCTAGACCTCGGATTTCGACTCCGGGCACACGCCCGAGTCCCATATTTTTCTATGGACCCTCCGGGACCGTCAAATCATGTGTCCGGGTCCGTTTACCAAATATGTTGACCAAAGTCAACTTTAATCATATTAATATCAAAATTCTTCAAATTTTTCACAGAATTCACATATTTCAAGATAACAGCTTTCCGGCTTCACGCCCGGACAGCACACGTAAATCGAGGCAACTATAAGTGAGGTTTTTAAGGCCTCAGAAGCATGGAATTAAATAAGGAAACAGGTGATGACTCTTTGGGTCGTCACATCCTCCACCTCTAAAACAACCGTTCGTTGTCGAACGGACAAAAGAAAGAAGTACCTGAGTCAGGAAATAGATAAGAATAACGGCTCCGCATATCAGACTCGGACTCCCAGGTCGATGCCTCAGGAGGATGACCTCTCCACTGGACACGCACTGAAGGAAAACTCTTCGACCTCAACTGTCAAACCTGCCGGTCTAGGATAACTGTCGGCTCCTCCTCGTAAGACAGATCCTTGTCCAATTGGACAGTGCTGAAATCTAACACGTGGGTAGGATGGCCTTGATACCTCCATAGCATAGACATATTAAACACTGGATGCACGGCTGACAAGCTAGGTGTCAAGGCAAGTCTGTAAGCCACCTCTCCCACACGATCGAGAATCTCAAATGGGCCAAACAACCTAGGGCTAAGCTTGACCTTCTTCCCAAATCTCATCACGCCCTTCATAGGCGATACACGGAGCAATACCCGCTTACCAACCATGAAAGCTACATCTCGAACCTTACGATCCGCATAACTCTTTTGCCGCGACTGAGCTAAACAAAGCCTGTCCTGAATGATCTTGACCTTATCCAAGGCCTCCTGAACTAAATCTGTACCCAATAACCGAGCCTCTCCCGGCTCAAACCATCCGACTGGAGACCAACATCGCCTACCATACAACGCCACATATGGAGCCATTTGAATGCTTGACTGGTAGTTTTTGTTGTAGGCGAATTCTGCTAAAGGAAAAATTTGGTCCCACGAGCCTTCAAAATCAATGACACAAGCTTGGAACATATCCTCCAATATATGAATAGTCCTCTCAGACTGGTCGTCCATCTGAAGATGGAACGCTATGCTCAACTGAACCTGGGTGCCCAACTCCTACAGAACTGCTCTCCAGAAGCGCGAGGTAAACTGCGTACCCCAGTCCAAAATGATAGATGCCTGCACCCCATGAAGGTGAAAAATCTCCCAGATGTAGATCTCTGCTAACCTCTCCGATGAATAGGTGGCTGCAACAGGAATAAAATACGCTGACTTGGTCAGCCTATCAACAATGACCCAAATAGCATTAAACTTCTTCCGAGTCATCGGAAGTCCAATAACGAAATCCATGGTAATTCTCTCCCACTTCCACTCGGGAAGCTCAATCCTCTAAAACAAACCACCATGCCTCTGTTGCTCATACTTGACCTACTGATAGTTCAATCATCGAGCCACATATGTGACAATAGCTTTCTTCATCCCACGCCACCAATAATGCTGCCGCAAGTCCTGGCACATCTTCGCGGCGCCTGGGTGAATAGAATACCGAGAACTATAGGCCTCTGCTAAGATTAAGTCTCGAATCCCATCGACATTGGGCACACAAACTTGCCCTGCAGCCTCAAAACACCATCATCATCTAAGGTCACTTTTGTGGCACCTCCACGCTGCACCGTACCTCTCAGGACACACAAATGAGGATCATCAAACTGCCGATCACGAATACGCTCCAATAAAGAAGAACGAGCGACAGTGCAAGCTACTATTCTGCTAGGCTCAGAAATGTCCAACCTCAAAAACCGATTGGCCAAGGCATGAATATCCAAAGCAAGCGGTCTCTGGCTGACCGGAACATAAGCAAAACTACCCATGCTGGCGGACTTCCTACTCAATGTATCGACCACCACATTAGCCTTTCCCGGGTGGTATAAGATAGTAACATCATAGTCTTTCAACAACTCCAACCACCTCCTCTGCCTCAAATTCAACTCCTTTTGCTTGAACAAGTACTGAAGGCTCTTGTGATCCGTGTACACCTCACATATCACACCATATAGATAGTGCCTCCAAATCTTCAAAGCATGAACAATGGCTGCCAACTCTAGATCATGGACCGGATAATTCTTCTCATGGATTTTCAATTACCTCGAAGCATAAGCAATGACTCTGCCATCCTGCATCGATACCGCACCAAGCCTAACACGGGAAGCATCACAATAAACTGTATATGGCCCTGAGCCTGAGGGCAAAACCAATATCGGTGCTATGGTCAGAGCTGTCTTGAGCTTCTGAAAACTGTCCTCACACTCGTCTGACCGCCTCAACTGGGCACCCTTCTAGGTCAACATGGTCATCGGGGCTGCTATAGATGAAAACCCCTTCATGAACAGACGATAATAACCTACTAACCCCAAAAAACTCCGAGTCTCGATCGCTGAAGCTGGTCGAGGCCAATTCTTGACTGCCTCAATCTTCTTCGGGTCTACCTGAATACCCTCTGCTGATACTACATGACCCAGAAATGCAACCGAACTCAACCAGAACTCGCACTTCGAGAACTTGGCATATAACTGACTATCCTTCAAAGTCTGAAGAACCACTCTGAGGTGCTGCTCGTGCTCCTCAGCGCTGCGGGAGTACACCAGAATATCATCAATAAAAACTATCACGAACAAGTCTAGATAAGGCCTGAACACTCGGTTCATCAACTCCATAAATGCTGCTAGGGCATTGGTCAACCCGAATGACATGACCAAAAACTCATAATGCCCAGACCGAGTGCGAAATGTTGTCTTAGGGACATCAGATGCCCTAACCCTCAGCTGATGGTAGCCAGATCTCAAGTCTATCTTTGAAAACACCTTCGAACCCTATAGCTGGTCAAACAAATCATTAGTCCTCGGCAGTGGATACTTGTTCTTTATCGTCACCTTGTTCAATTGTCAGTGATCAATGCACATCCTCATCGATCCATCCTTTTTCTTCACAAATAACATTGGTGCGCCCCAAGGAGAAACACTAGGCTTGATAAAACCCTTCTCTAGCAAATCTTGCAACTGGTCCTTTAACTCTTTCAACTCTGGCGGGGCTATACGATACGGCGGAATAGAAATGGGCTGCGTGCCCGGGGCCAGATCAATACAGAAATCAATATCCCTACCGGGTGGCATACCCGGCAGGTCTGAAGGGAAAACTTCAGGGAACTTCCGAACAATAGGAACATAATCAATAGATGGAACCTCTGCGCTGGAATCGCGAACATACGCCATATAAGCTAAAGGCCCCTTCTCGACCATGCATCAAGCCCTTATATATGAAATAACACTGCGGGTGGCATGACCTGGGGTCCCTCTCCACTCCAATCGGGGCAAATCTGGCAAAGCCAAGGTCACGGTCTTGGCGTGACAATACTAGATAGCATGATACGGGGACAACCAATCTATCCCCAATATAACATCTAAATCCACCATGTCTAAAAGTAATAAATCAACACGGGTCTCAAGACCCTCAAACACTACCACATAGGAATGATGAACTCGGTCGACCACTATATAATCACCCACTGGTGTAGATACATAAATAGGAATACCCAAGGCATCACTAGGAATAACAAGGTAGGGTGCAAAATAGGACGACACATACGAATACGTAGACCAAGGGTAAAATAGAACTGAAGTATCTCTAATACAAATTAGAATGGTACCTGTAATGTCTGCACCTGAAGACTCAGCCTCTGGCCTACCTCTGGCGACTTGAACTCCACCTCTAAGACCTCTACCTCTACTTCTAACACCTCTGCCATCGCCTCTAGCTGGCTGGTAGGCTGTGGAACCTCCGGTGCCTGAATCATAGCACGAGAACTCTGATGCTGGAAGCTGCCATAAACTTGAGGGCAATATCTGACAATGTGCCTAGGATCACCACAAGCATGGCAAGACCTCGTCTGCTGCGGCTGAGCACCCCTCAACCTCGGGAAAACCCTCCTGTTGTGACCATACTTACCACACTCATAACACCTACACGAATGCTGCAGCTGAGGGAACTGAGGCTGACCCTATCGGCCTAAATGACCACCTGAAGTACCATGAGTGACCTGGAGAGATGACTGAAAAGGCCTGGGAGGATGTCCTCTACCATAAGAATCTCTACCTCCTGACGAGGTACCACTGTATCTTCCTGCATGACGGGGCCTCTTGTCTGACCTATGACCACCTCGCTGTGGCAGGACCACCTCAACTCTACAGCCCACATTGGCCGCCTCCTGAAAAGTGATCTCGCTCCCAGCCTGAGCCACTTACCCGACTGATCTGCCACCGCTGGCTGAACTCCTGGAAGCAAACCCGCTCGAATGACACTCTCCATGAAGCCTACCAACCGGACTAGAGCATCCTGAAGAACTGGGATGGCAATGAACCCCTCTGGGACCTGAGCTGGGCCCACCGGGACTGCTGGGGCTGCCACCTCCTCCTCCAAATCAACCTGAGGCTCCACCACTAAAGCTGCTGCTGGGGGCTCGGACTGCTGCGTGATAGAAGAGGAAGCACGTGTTCTCACCATCTGCGGAGGAACAAAATAGAAATTCAATCGGTACTTGAGAAATAGAACCGCACGATAAGAAAGAACAAATATGAAACTTTTCCTAACCCCATAGCCTCTGGGGGGATAAATACAGACGTCTCTGTACCGATCCCTCAGACTCTACCAAATTTTTCCGTGAGTAGCGAGATCTATGCAACCTAGAGCTCTGATACCAACGTATCATGACCCAGATTTCCCACCCTTGTGAGTCATGATGGCGCCTACTAATAGGAGCTAGGCAAGCCAATTGTCAATTACCTCTTTTAGCGAACATCGACAACATTAATAATAATGAAGCATTTAACAATAAAGCGGAAGTCTCAAATAAAATTTACTAAAAGAAATGCAGAAGTTTAGGGATCCTCTACCCCAAGACTGGTGTCACAGTACTCACGAACGTCTAAAGAATACTAAATACAAGGTTTAAATGAAACATAAAACTGTCTGCTACGATACAATGATAACAAACTGAAAAACAAATAGAAAGGACTCCGGGCCTGCGGACGTCAGCAAGGCTACCTCAAATGTCCCTAGACTGGAAGCACGCTCCCAGAATGCTACTGCTACTCAAATGCTACTCCAACACCCGGATCTGTGCAAAAAGATGCACAGAGTGTAGCATCAGCATAACCGACCCCATGTGTTGGTAAATGCCTGGCCCAACCTCGGCGAATTAGTGACGAGGCTAGACCGGACGACCAAATAAACTTGTGCATTTCAAATATATATATATACGCAATAGGAGAGAATATATAAATTTAACAAGTCAAGAGAGAGGGGAGCATGTTGTAGGGGCTGTAGCGATTTAGAATACAAGGTAAATAAATAAGGAATGAAACGGTACAACTACAAAGTCAACGAGAGTAATAAACCAAACATGGCACGGAATGTCCCTTCGTGCATTAATAATCAAAATGTGGCACGAAATGATCCTTCATGCAAATACAATCAAAACATGGCACGGAATGTTCCTTCGTGAAATAGTAATCAAACATGGCACGGAATGTTCCTTCGTGCATTAATAATCAAGGCATGGCACGGAATGTCCCTTTGTGCATTATCAAAACATGGCACGGAATGTTCCTTCGTGCATAATAATCAAACATGGCACGGAATATTCCTTCGTGCATAATATAATCAAAACATGGCATGGAATGTTCCTTCGTGCATAATAATCAAACATAGCACGGAATGTTCCTTCGTGCATAATAATCAAACATGGAACGGAATGTTCCTTCGTGCATAATAATCAAACAATCGTGCACGACATCACCCATCGTACTTTATCACTCAACCTCACCCAAACAAAATTCACAAACATTGGGGAGAGGGGATAGACAACAGTAATAGATATCCCGGCAAGGGAAAACACAAGTAAACAGTAAAATCCCGGCAAGAGAACAATAACAATAACTTTCACATCCCGGCGAGGGAGATAATCAATATACATAAATAGCCCAGCAAGGGAATAATCACATCTCTTTCTCTTTCTTTCATTTCTTACTCAATAGTTACTTTATCATTCGAGCCAACGCTCCAAAGAGTTTACAAACCATAAATTCCTTCCCATACTCTTCACATTATATAGGGTTCACTAATTTAACAAGATGAGTCACGACAAAACCAGAATAAGCACAATAAGGACTCACGGTCATGCTAGACACCGGTGTATAGATACTTGTCACCATGCCTATACACCGTACTCAACATTTAGCAATTAGAAAATAATATTCTAATCCTATTCCCTCAAGCCAAAGTTAGATCAAACACTTACCTCAAAGGCTCCAAAAATCAACTCGAGCCTCTAGTGTAGCTTTACCCCTCGAATTCGGCTCCAACTCGGTCAAATCTAAGAAATCATGACCTTAAAATATTAATAATAGCTAAATAAACTAAAACCAATGCCTAAATATGAATTTCCAAGCTTTCTTCCAAAAATTCCAAAAATGCCCCCAGGCCCGCTTGGTCAAAATACGAGGTTCGGACCGAAATCAAATCCCCTATTCACCCACGAGCCCGAATATACAATTTGTTTTAAGATTCGACCCCAAATTGAGGTTGAATCACCCAAAATTCCCAAAACTTTAGCTCTACCCAAAAGCCCCTATTTTCTACTTTGATTTCATGATTTAGACTTAGAAACTTGCTAATTAATGAAGGAAACGTGAAGGAAATTAGTGGGGAATTCCTTACCCAAGTGACCTTGAAGAATGGGAGCTTTAATGGCTTCCTAAAGCTTGGGAGAGAAGAGAGCTCGTGAGAAATTTTGTGAAAAACCTGTGCGTACTGTTTTGGAAATTAAAAATATAACTGGGCAAAATTGCCCTTCGCGTTCGCATGAAGAGGGTCGCGTTTGCGAAGGGTAATCTGGGCAGGGCATCACGTTTGCGAGAGGGTCAACGCGAACACGTAGAGGAAAATGTTCGGGGTCCAAGATTAGCCTACGCGAACGCGTATTAAGGGACGCGAATGCGTATTAAGGGACGCAATAAATCATCGCGATCGCGATGGCCAGAACGCGAACGCGAAGAAGGGAAATACTGGGGCCTGAATTTGGCTTACGCATTCGCGAGGGTCAAGATGCGAACGCGAAGGGGAAAGGCACAGAACTACGCGAACGCGAACCTAGTAATGCGAAAGCGATGAAGAAAACCCCTGTGCAAAAATTGCAGAAAATATGCTAGCTTCTTAAGTCCAAAACCACCCTGAACACCTCCGAAAACATACCCGAGCCCTCGAGGCTCCCAACCAATCACACACACCAACTCAAAAACATCCTACTAACTTATCCATGTGATCAATCGCTAAAATAACATCAAAATCAATGAATCAAACCTCAATTTCCTCATTTGTTTCATTCTAACTTTATAAACTTCAAATTTTAGATATTTAGGTCCGAAACACGTCAACTGACGTCCGATTTCGACCAAACTTCACAGAAAGTGCTTAACGTATATTTAAGACTTGTATCGGGCATCAGACCAAAATACGAGCCCGATACCATAGTCTTTTAACCAATTTTTCATTTCTATTTTCCTTAATAATTTCAGAAAACAATTTAACAGAAAAATGCTTTTTGCTCGGGTTCTAGACCTCGGATTTCGACACCGGGCACACGCCCGAGTCCCATATTTTTCTATGGACCCTCCGGGACCGTCAAATCATATGTCCGGGTCCGTTTACCAAATATGTTGACCAAAGTCAACTTTAATCATATTAATATCAAAATTCTTCAAATTTTTCACAGAATTCACATATTTCAACATAACAGCTTTCCGGCTTTACGCCCGGACTGCACACGTAAATCGAGGCAACTATAAGTGAGGTTTTTAAGGCCTCAGAAGCATGGAATGAAATAAGAAAACAGGTGATGACCCTTTGGGTCGTCACATCCTCCGCCTCTAAAACAACCGTTCGTTGTCAAACGGACAAAAGAAAGAAGTACCTGAGTCAGGAAATAGATAATAATAATGGCTCCGAATATCAGACTCGGACTCCCAGGTCGATGCCTCAGGAGGCTGACCTCTCCTTTGGACACGCACTGAAGGAAAACTCTTCGACCTCAACTGTCAAACCTGCCGGTCTAGGATAACTGTCGGCTCCTCCTCGTAAGACAGATCCTTGTCCAATTGGACAGTGCTGAAATCTAACACGTGGGTAGGATCGTCGTGATACCTTCGTAGCATAGACATATGAAACACTGGATGCACGACTGACAAGCTAGGTGTCAAGGCATGTCTGTAAGCCACCTCTCCCACACGATCGAGAATCTCAAATGGGACAAACAACCTAGGGCTAAGCTTGACCTTCTTCCCAAATCTCATCACGCCCTTCATAGGCGATACACGGAGCAATACCCGCTCACCAACCATGAAAGCTACATCTCGAACCTTACGATCCGCATAACTCTTTTGCCGCGACTGAGCCGAACAAAGTCTGTCCTGAATGATCTTGACCTTACCCAAGGCCTCCTGAACTAAATTTGTACCCAATAACCGAGCCTCTCCCGGCTCAAACCATCCGACTGGAGACCGACATCCCTACCATACAACGCCACATATGGAGCCATTTGAATGCTTGACTGGTAGTTTTTGCTGTAGGCAAATTCTGCTAAAGGAAAAAACTGGTCCCACGAGCCTCCAAAATCAATGACACAAGCTCGGAACATATCCTCCAATATATGAATAGTCCTCTCGGACTGGTCGTCCGTCTGAAGATGGAACGCTGTGCTCAACTGAACCTGGGTGCCCAACTCTTACTGAACTGCTCTCCAGAAGCGCGAGGTAAACTGCGTACCCAAGTCCAAAATGATAGATGCCGGCACCCCATGAAGGTGAAAAATCTCCCAGATGTAGATCTCTGTTAACCTCTCCGATGAATAGGTGGCTGCAAAAGGAATAAAATGCGCTGACTTGGTCAGCCTATCAACAATGACCCAAATAGCATTAAACTTCTTCCGAGTCATTGGAAGTCCAATAACGAAATCCATGGTAATTCTCTCCCACTTCCACTCGGGAAGCTCAATCCTCTAAAACAAACCACCATGCCACTGTTTCTCATACTTGACCTACTGATAGTTCAATCATCGAGCCACATATGCGACAATATCTTTCTTCATCCCACGCCACCAATAATGCTGCCGCAAGTCCTGACACATCTTCGCGGCGCCTGGGTGAATAGAATACCGAGAACTATGGGCCTCCGCTAAGATTAAGTCTCGAATCCCATCGACATTGGGCACACAAACTCGCCCTGCAGCCTCAAAACACCATCATCATCTAAGGTCACTTTCGTGGCGCCTCCACGCTGCACCGTGCCTCTCAGGACACACAAATGAGGATCATCAAACTGCCGATCACGAATACGCTCCAATAAAGAAGAATGAGCGACAGTGCAAGCTACTATTCTGCTAGGCTCAAAAATGTCCAACCTCACAAACCGATTGGCCAAGGCATGAATATCCAAAGCAAGCGGTCTCTGGCTGTCCGGAACATAAGCAAGACTACCCATGCTGGCGGACTTCCTACTCAATGCATCGGCCACCACATTGGCCTTTCCCGGGTGGTATAAGATAGTAACATCATAGTCTTTCAACAACTCCAACCACCTCCTCTGCCTCAAATTCAACTCCTTTTGTTTGAACAAGTACTGAAGGCTCTTGTGATCCGTGTACACCTCACACATCACACCATATAGATAATGCCTCCAAATCTTCAAAGCATGAACAATGGCTGCTAACTCTAGATCATGGACTGGATAATTCTTCTCATGGATTTTCAATTACCTTAAAGCATAAGCAATGACTCTGCCATCCTGCATCAATACCGCACCAAGCCTAACACGGGAAGCATCACAATAAACTGTATATGGCCCTGAGCCTGAGGGCAAAACCAATATCGATGCTGTGGTCAGAGCTGTCTTGAGCTTCTGAAAGCTGTCCTCACACTCGTCTGACCGCCTCAACTGGGCACCCTTCTGGTCAACCTGGTCATCGGGGCTGCTATAGATGAAAACCCCTTCATGAACCGACGATAATAACCTACTAACCCCAAGAAACTCCGAGTCTCAATCGCTGAAGCTGGTCGAGGCCAATTCTTGACTGCCTCAATCTTCTTCGGGTCTACCTGAATACCCTTTGCTGATAATACATAACCCAGAAATGCAACCGAACTCAACCAGAACTCGCACTTCGAGAACTTGGCATATAACTGACTATCCTTCAAAGTCTGAAGAACCACTCTGAGGTGTTGCTCGTGCTCCTCAGGGCTGCGGGAGTACACCAGAATATCATCAATAAAAACTATCACGAACAAGTCTAGATAAGGCCTGAACACTCGGTTCATCAACTCCATAAATGCTGCTGGGGCATTGGTCAACCCGAATGACATGACCAAAAACTCATAATGCCCAGACCGAGTGCGAAATGCTGTCTTAGGGACATCAGATGCCCTAACCCTCAGTCGATGGTAGCCAGATCTCAAGTCTATCTTTGAAAACACATTTGTACCCTGTAGCTGGTCAAACAAATCATCAGTCCTCGGTAGTGGATACTTGTTCTTTATCGTCACCTTGTTCAATTGTCAGTGATCAATGCACATCCTCATCGATCCATCCTTTTTCTTCACAAATAACACTGGTGCGCCCCAAGGAGAAACACTAGGCCTGATAAAACCCTTCTCTAGCAAATCTTACAACTGGTCCTTTAACTCTTTCAACTCTGGCGGGGCCATACGATACGGCGGAATAGAAATAGGCTACGTGCCCGGGGCCAGATCAATACAGAAATCAATATCCCTACCGGGTGGCATACCCAGTAGGTCTGAAGGGAAAACCTCGGGGAACTCCCAAACAATAGGAACAGAATCAATAGATGGAACCTCTGCGCTGGAATCGCAAACATACGCCAGATAAGCTAAACACCCCTTCTCGACCATGCATCAAGCCCTTATATATGAAATAACACTGCGGATGGCATGACCTGGGGTCCCTCTCCACTCCAATCGGGGCAAATCTGGCAAAGCCAAGGTCACGGTCTTGGCGTGATAATACAAGATAGCATGATACGGGGACAACCAATCTATCCCCAATATAACATCTAAATCCACCATGTCTAAAAGTAATAAATCAACACGGGTCTCAAGACCCTCAAACACTACCACACAGGAACGATGAACTCGGTCGACCACTATATAATCACCCACTGGTGTAGATACATAAATAGGAATACCCAAGGCATCACTAGGAATAACCAGGTAGGGTGCAAAATAGGACGACACATACGAATACGTAGACCAAGGGTAAAATAGCACTGAAGTATCTCTAATACAAATTAGAAAGGTACCTGTAATGTCTGCACCTGAAGACTCAGCCTCTGGCCTACCTCTGGCGACCTGAACTCCACCTCTAAGACCTTTACCTCTACTTCTAACACCTCTGCCATAGCCTCTAGCTGGCTGGGTAGGCTGTGGAACCTCCGATGCCTGAATCATAGCACGAGAACTCTGATGCTGGAAGCTGCCATAAACTCGAGGGCAATATCTGATAATGTGCCTAGGATCACCACAAGCATGGCAAGATCTCGTCTGCTGCGGTTGAGCACCCCTCAACCTCGGGAAAACCCTCCTGTTGCAACCATACTTACCACACTCATAACACCTACACGAACGCTGCAGCTGAGGGAACTGAGGCTGACCCTATCGGCCTAAATGACCACCTGAAGTACCATGAGTGACCTGGAGAGATGACTGAAAAGGCCTGGGAGGATGTCCTCTACCATAAGAATCTCTACCTCCTGACGAGGTACCACTGTATCTGCCTGCATGACGGGGCCTCTTATCTGACCTATGACCACCTCGCTGTGGCAGGACCACCTCAACTCTACAGCCCACATTGGCCGCCTCCTAAAAAGTGATCTCGCTCCCGGCCTGAGCCACTGTACCCGACTGATCTGCCACTGCTGGCTGAACTCCTGGAAGCAAACCCGCTCGAATGACACTCTCTATGAAGCCTACCAATCGGACTAGAGCATCCTGAAGAACTGGGATGGCAATGAACCCCTCTGGGACCTGAGCTGGGCCCACCAGGACTGCTGGGGCTGGCACCTCCTCCTCCAAATCAGCCTGAGTCTCCACCACTTGAGCTGCTGCTGGGGGCTCGGACTGCTGCGCGATAGAAGAGGAAGCACGTGTTCTCACCATCTGCGGAGGAACAAAACAGAAATTCAATCGGTACTTGAGAAATAGAACCGCACGATAAGAAAGAACAAATGTGAAACTTTTCCTAACTCCATAGCCTCTGGGGGGATAAATACAGATGTCTCTGTACCAATCCCTCAGACTCTACAAAATTTTTCCGTGAGTAACGAGATCTATGCAACCTAGAGCTCTGATACCAACGTGTCATGACCCGGATTTCCCACCCTTGGGAGTCATGATGGCGCCTACTAATAGGAGCTAGGCAAGCCAATTGTCAATTACCTCTTTTAGCGAACATCGAAAACATTAACAATAATAAAGCATATAACAATGAAGCGGAAGTCTCAAATAAAATTTACTAAAAGAAATGCGGAAGTTTAGCGATCCTCTACCCCAAGACTGGTGTTACAGTACTCACGAACATCTAGAGAATACTAAATGCAAGGTTTAAATGAAACATAAAATTGTCTGCTACGATACAATGATAACAAACTGAAAAACAAATAGAAAGGACTCCGGGCATGCGGACGTCAGCAAGGCTACCTCAAATGTCCCTAGACTTGAAGCACGCTCCCAGAATGCTACTGCTACTCAAATGCTGCTCCAACACCTGGATCTGTGCAAAAAGATGAACAGAGTGTAGCATCAGCATAACCGACCCCATGTGTTGGTAAATGCCTGGCCCAACCCAGGCGAAGTAGTGACGAGGCTAGACCGGACCACCAAACAAACCTGTGCATTTTAAATATATATATACGCAATAGGAGAGAATATAGGAATTTAACAAGTCAAGAGAGAGGGGAGCATGCTGTAGGGGCTGTAGCGATTTAGAATACAAGGTAAATAAATAAGGAATGAAACGGTACAACTACAAAGTCAACGAGAGTAATAAACCAAACATGGCACAGAATGTCCCTTCGTGCATTAATAATCAAAACGTGGCACGGAATGATCCTTCGTGCAAATATAATCAAAACATGGCACGGAATGTTCCTTCGTGAAATAGTAATCAAACATGGCACGGAATGTTCCTTCGTGCATTAATAATCAAGACATGGCACGGAATGTCCCTTTGTGCATTAATAATCAAAACGTGGCACGGAATGTTCCTTCGTGCATAATAATCAAACATGGCACGGAATGTTCCTTCGTGCATAATATAATCAAAACATGGCATGGAATGTTCCTTCGTGCATAATAATCAAACATGGCACGGAATGTTCCTTCGTGCATAATAATCAAACATGGAACGGAATGTTCCTTCGTGCATAATAATCAAACAATCATGCACGGCATCACCCATCGTACTTTATCACTCAACCTCACCCAAACAACAATCACAAATATTGGGGGAGAGGGGAGAAACAATAGTAATAGATATCCCGGCAAGGGAAAACACAAGTAAACAGTCAAATCCCGGCAAGGGAACAATAACAATAACTTTCACATCCCAGCAAGGGAGATAATCAATATACGTAAACAACCCAGCAAGGGAATAATCACATCTCTTTCTGTTTCTTTCGTTTCTTACTCAATAGTTACTTTATCATTCGAGCCAACGCTCCAAAGAGTTTACAAACCATAAATTCCTTCCCATACTCCTCACATTATACAGGGTTCACTAATTTACAAGGATGAGTCACGACAAAACCAGAATATGCATAATAAGGACTCACGGTCATGCTAGACACCGGTGTATAGATACTTGTCACCATGCCTATACACCGTACTCAACATTTAGCAATTAGAAAATAATATTCTAATCCTATTCCCTCAAGCCAAAGTTAGATCAAACACTTACCTCAAAGGCTCCAAGAATCAACTCAAGCCTATAGTGTAGCTTTACCCCTCGAATTTGGCTCCAACTCGGTCAAATCTATGAAATCATGACCTTAAAATATTAATAATAGCTAAATAAACTAAAACCAATGCCTAAATATGAATTTTCAAGCTTTCTTCCAAAAATCCCAAAAATGCCCCTGGGCCCGCTTGGTCAAAACACGAGGTTCAGACCGAAATCAAATCCCCTATTAACCCACGAGCCCGAATATACAATTTGTTTTAAGATTCGACCTCAAATTGAAGTTGAATCACCCAAAATTTCCAAAATCCTAACTCTACCCAAAAGCCCCTAATTTCTACTTTGATTTCATGATTTAGACTTAGAAACTTGCTAATTAATGAAGGAAAAGTGAAGGAAATGAGTGGGGAATTCCTTCTCCAAGTGACCTTGAAGAATGGGAGCTTTAATGGCTTCCTAAAGCTTGGGAGAGAAGAGAGCTCGTGAGAAATTTTGTGAAAAACCCGTGTGTATTGTTATGGAAATTAAAAATATAACTGGGCAAAATTACCCTTCGTGTTCGCGTGAAGAAGGTCGCGTTCGCGAAGGGTAATCTGGGCAGGGCATCGCGTTTGCGAGAGGGTCAACGCGAACACGTAGAGGAAAAATGTTGGGGGTCCAAGATTGGCCTACGGGAATGCGTATTAAGGGACGCAAACGTGATAGAGGACACAATAAATCATCGTGATCCATCCCCAGCAGCTCCAGTGGGCCCAGCTCAGGTCCTAGGAGGGGTCATGGTCACCCTAGATCTTCAGGACGCTCTAGTGAGATTGGCAGGCTTTATGGAGAGTGTCACTAGAGCGGGTTTGCTGCCAGTAGCACCAGCCATTTCTCAGGCTGGGGGAGGGGTTCAGACTCCTGCTACACGTACTCCGGAGCAGGTAGCTCCCTAGACTCATGTCCTAGTGGTTCAGCCAGCTGTGGCAGCTCAGCCAGGTATTACAGCTCAGGTCGGCGATGGAGCAGCTATGTCTTCAGATGCTTTGTGAAGACTTGATCGGTTCTCCAAGCTCTTCACCACCACATTCAGCGGTGCTTCATCAGAGGATCTACAGGATTTCCTATTCAGCTGTCATGAGATCCTTAAGACCATGGGTATAGTGGAGACCAATGGGGTTGATTTTTCCACCTTCCGGCTTGCAGGATCCGACAAGACTTGGTGGAGGGATTTTTGTCTATCTAGACCAGCAGGGTCTCAAGCTTTGACATGGGATCAGTTTGCGGAGTTATTTTTGGAGAAGTTTCTCCCAGTCACTCAGCGGGAGGCACTTTGCAGGTAGTTTGATGTCCTCCAGCAGGGCTCCATGACAGTTACACAGTATGAGACTTGATTTGTTGACTTGACACGCCATGCTATTGTGATACTCCCCACAGAGCGAGAGAGGGTCCGGAGATATATTGATGGACTGATCCAGCCGATCTGTCTACAGATGGCTATGGGAGTTGGTAGTGATATTTCCTTTCAGGAGGCGGCTAATGCGGCCTGTAGAGTTGAGATGGCCCTCGCGCCGGGAGGTGGTCAGATGTCGGATAAGAGGCCTCGTCATTCTGGTAGGTTTAGTGGTACCTCGTCTGCATGTAGGGATTCTTATGGTAGAGGTCATTCACCGAGGCCCTTTCAGTCAGCTCTTCAGATTTCTCATGGTACTTCCGGTGGCCATGGCTCTCAGTCGCAGTATTCTGACCAGCAGCCTTTCAGTTCACCATCAGCACCTATCAGCGCACCACCACTCCATTATTCTCAGCTGCCGAGGGCTAGTTTCATGTGTGGCAACATGAGGCACATTGCCAGGTATTTCCCTCGAGCTTCTGACAGCTCTCAACAGCAGGGTCCTCGCCCCATGATTCAGGCATCAGATGATCTATAGCTCGCCCAGCCAGCCAGAGGTGGGGGTAGGGATTATAGAGGTGGAGGTAGAGACCGTAGGGGTGGAGCTCATACCGGTAGAGGTAGAGGTCAGCCAGTAGCCGATCGTCCTAGAGACATGGTTCAGGGAGGTAGGGCCCAGCCCCGGTGTTATGCTTTGCCAGCTAGGCCCGAGCCTGAGTCTTCAGATGCTGTTATTACAGGTACTAATCTGGTCTGTGATAGGTATGCTTCAGTGCTATTTGACCCTAGGTCTACATATTCATATGTGTCGTCTTATTTTGCACCCTACCTGGCTATACCTAGTAATGCTTTGGGTATCCCTATTTATGTATCTACATCAATGGGTGATTCTATAGCGGTCGACCGAGTTCATCGTTCCTGTGTAGTATTATTTGAGGGTCTTGAGACCCGTGTTGATTTATTACTTCTAGACATGGTGGATTTCTATATTATATTAGGGATGGATTGGCTGTCCTCGTATCATGCTATCTTGGATTGTCACGCCAAGACCGTGACCTTGGCTTTGCCAGATTTTCCCCGATTGGAGTGGAGAGGGACCCCAGGACATGCCACCCGCAGTGTTATTTCATATGTTAAGGCTCGACACATGGTCGAGAAGGGGTGTTTAGCTTATTTGGCATATGTTCGTGATTCCAGCACAGAGGTTCCTTCTATTGACTCTGTTCCTATTGTTCGGGAGTTCCCGAGGTTTTCCTTTCAAACCTGCCGGGTATGCCGCCCGACAGGGATATTGATTTCTGTATTGATCTGGCCCCAAGCACGCAGCCCATTTCTATTCCGTCGTATCGCATGGCCCCGCCAGAGTTGAAAGAGTTAAAGGACCAGTTGGAAGATTTGTTGCAGAAGGGTTTTATCAGGCCTAGTGTTTCTCCTCGGGGCGCACCAGTGCTATTTGTGAAGAAAAAGGATGGATCGATGAGGATGTGCATTGATTACTGGCAATTGAACAAGGTGACGATAAAGAACAAGTATCCACTGCCGAGGATTGATGATTTGTTTGACCAGCTTCAGGGTGCGAAGGTGTTTTCAACGATAGACTTGAGATATGGCTACCATCAGCTGAGGATTAGGGCGTCTGATGTCCCTAAGATAGCATTTCGCACTCGATATGAGCATTATGAGTTTTTGGTCATGTTATTTGGGTTGACCAATGCCCCAGCAGCATTTATGGAGTTGATGAACCGAGTATTCAGGCCTTATCTAGATTTGCTCGTGATAGTCTTTATTGATGATATTCTGGTGTACTCTAGTAGCCAGGAGGAGCACGAGCAGCACCTCAGAATGGTTCTTCAGACTCTGAAGGATAGTCAGTTGTATGCTAAGTTCTCAAAGTGCGAGTTCTGGTTGAGTTCGGTTGCATTTCTTGGTCATGTTGTATCAGCACAGGGTATTCAGGTGGACTCGAAGAATATTGAGGCAGTCAAGAATTGTCCTCAACCAGCTTCAGCGACTGAGATTTAGAGTTTCTTGGGGTTAGCAGGTTATTATCGCCAGTTTGTGGAGGGGTTTTTATCTATAGCAGCCCCGATGACCAAGTTGACCCAGAAGGGTGCCTAGTTTAGGTGGTCAGACGAGTGCGGGGAGATCTTTCAGAAGCTCAAGACAGCTCTGACTGTGACACCGATATTGGTTTTGCCCACAGGTTCAGGGCCTTATATAGTTTATTGTGATGCTTCCCGTATTGGACTTGGTGCGGTATTGATACAGGATGGCAGAGTCATCGCTTATGCTTCAAGGCAATTGAAGATCCATGAGAAGAATTATCCGGCCCATGATTTAGAGTTGGCAGCCATTATTCATGCTTTGAAGATTTGGAGGCATTACTTATATGGAGTGACGTGTGAGGTGTACACTGATCATAAGAGTCTGCAATACTTGTTCAAGCAGAAGGAGTTAAATCTGAGGCAGCGGAGGTGGTTGGAGCTATTAAAGGATTATGATGTTACTATTTTGTACCACCCGGAAAGAGCCAACGTGGTAGCAGATGCATTGAGTAGGAAGTCCGCCAGCATGGGTAGTCTTGCTTATGTTCCGGTCAGCCAGAGACCACTTGCTTTGGATATTCAGGCCTTGGCCAATCGGTTTGTGAGGTTGGACATTTCCGAGCCTAGCAGAGTGTTAGCTTGCATGGTCGCTCGTTCTTCATTATTGGAGCGTATCCGTGATCGGCAGTTTGATGATCCCCATTTGTGTGTCCTGAGAGACACGGTGCAGCGTGGAGGTGCCACGAAGGTGACTTTAGATAATGATGGTGTTTTGAGGTTGCAGGGGCGAGTTTGTGTTCCCAATGTCGATGGGATTCGAGAGTTGATCGTAGTGGAGGCCCATAGTTCACGGTATTTTATTCACCCAGGCGCCGCGAAGATATATCAGGACTTGCGGTAGCATTATTGGTTGCGTAGGATGAAGAAAAATATTGTTGCATATGTGACTCGATGTTTAAACTGTCAGTAGGTTAAGTATGAGCATCAGAGGCCTCGTGGTTTGTTTCAGAGGATTGAGCTTCCCGAGTGGAAGTGGGAGAGGATTACCATGGATTTCGTTACTGGACTTCCGGTGACTCAGAAGAAGTTTGATGCTATTTGGGTCATTGTTGATAGGCTGACCAATTCAGCACATTTCATTCCTGTTGCAACCACGTATTCATCATAGATATTATCTGAGATCTATATTCGGGCGATTGTTCGCCTTCATGGGGTGCCGGCATCTATAATTTCGGACCGGGGGACGCAGTTTACCTCGCGCTTCTGGAGAGCCGTTCAGCAGGAGTTGGCACCCAGGTTCAGTTGAGCACAGCATTCCATCCTCAGATGGACGGCCAGTCAGAGAGGACTATTCAGATATTGGAGGATATGCTCCGAGCCTGTGTCATTGATTTCTGAGGCTCGTGGGACCAGTTATTGCCTTTAGCAGAGTTCGCCTACAACAACAGCAACCAGTCCAGCATTCAGATGGCTCCATATGAGGCGTTGTATGGTAGGCGATGTCAATCTCCAGTGGGATGGTTTAAGCCGGGAGAGACTCGGTTATTGGGTACAGATTTAGTCCAGGAGGCCTTGGAGAAGGTCAAGATCATTCAGGACAGGCTTCTTTCAGCTCAGTCGCGACAAAAGAATTATGCAGATCGCAAGGTTTGAGATGTAGCTTTTATGGTTGGTAAGCGAATATTGCTCCGTGTATTGCCTATAAAGGGCGTGATGAGATTTGGGAAGAAGGCAAGCTTAGACCTAGGTTCATTGGCCCATTTGAGGTTTTATATCGTGTGGGAGAGGTGGCTTATAGACTTGCCTTGCCACCTAGCTTGTCAGCCGTGTATCCAGTGTTTCATGTGTCTATGCTTCGGAGGTATCACGGCGATCCTACCCACGTGTTAGATTTCAGCACTGTCCAGTTGGACAAGGATCTGTCTTATGAGGAGGAGCCGGTAGCTATTCTAGACCGGTAGGTTCGATAGTTGAGGTCGAAGAGTTTTCCTTCAGTGCGTGTCTAGTGGAGAGGTCATCCTCCTGAGGCATCGACCTGGGATCTGAGTCTGATATGCGGAGCCGCTATCCTCATCTATTTCCTGACTCAGGTACTTCTTTCTTTTGTCCGTTTGAGGATGAACGGTTGCTTTAGAGGTGGAGGATGTGACGACCCAAAGGGTCATCACCTGTTTCCTCATTTGTTCCGATCTTTCAAGGCCTTTAAAACCTCACTTTTGTTTGCCACGATTTGCGTGCGCAGTCCTGGCGTGTAGCCGGAAGGCTTAAATATGAATTATGTGTGAAAAATGATGAATTTTGATATTAATATGGTTAAAGTTGACTTCGGTCAACATTTTTGGTAAACGGACCCGGACCCATGATTTGACAGTCCCGGAGGGTCCATAGAAAAATATGGGACTTGGGCGAATGCCCGGAATCTAATTTCGAGGTCCTAGGCCCCAGGAATGAATTTTTCCATGAAATTGTTTTCTGAAAATATTTAAGGAAAATGAAAATGAAATTTGATAAAAAAGTGATGGTATCGGGCTCGTATTTGTTTCCGACGTCCGGTACAAGTCTTAAATATGTGTTAAGCACTTCGTGTAAAGTTTGGTCGAAATCGGACGTCATTTGACGTGTTTCGGACCTAAATAGCTAAAGTTGGAAGTTTGTGAAGTTTGAAATGAAAATGATGATTTTGAGGCTTTGATTCATTGATGTTGATGTTATTTTGGCGATTGGATCGCACGAGTAAGTTCGTAGGATGTTCTTGAGGTTGTGTGCATATTTGGTTTGGATCCCCGTGGGCCCAGGTGAGTTTTGGATAGGCATCGGAGTGCATTTTGGACTTTAAAATTTTCTGGTATTTTTGACTTCTGTGATCTTCGCAATTGCGAAGTGGAGACTCGCAATTGCGATTTCTGGGATTGTGGCCTATGATCGCAAATGCGATTGTCCTTTTCGCAAATGCAAAGTCCAGAAAATCTGCACTAGGTCAAAAATGCGATCATTGCGATCGCTAATGCGGATGGCCATTGATCGCAATTGCGAGGCCCCTTTCGCAAATGCGAAAGTCCCAGCATTGGCCTGGCTTCGCAAATGCGAAGCTTGTTCGCAATTCCCACATTTTGGTCGTTGCGAACCCCAGTTCGCAATTCCCATATCAGAGACCTGCATTTTTCATACTTAGTCGAATTTTCACCTCATTTCTTCATTCTTTCAACTCAAACACTCCATAGGCGATTTTCCAAGAAAACTTTCTTCTCCAATCCATTTGTAAGTTGATTTTCACTTAATTTCTTCAATCTTTAAGATCATTTATCATGTTTTCATCTTAAAATCAAGGTTTTTCATGGGTGAAAATGGGGATTTTGGGTAAAACCTTGGTTTTCTTAAAATTGGGGATTTGGACCTCAATTTGAGGCCCGATTTCAAAACAAATCATACATATGAACTCGTGGGGGAATGGGTAACTGGGTTTCGGTTCAAACCTCGAGTTTTGACCACGTGGGCCCGGGGGAATTTTGGGAAATTTTGAGTAAAACTTTGGGAAATTCATTTTCATGCATTCAAGTTGATTCAACTAGCATTTGTTGATACATTCAAGTAATTTATGACTAGATTCGAGCGGTTTTGTGGTAAATTCGAGGGGTAAAGCTATACTAGAGGTTGGAGTGGATTTTTGGAGCAATTGAGGTAAGTGTTTGGTCTAACTTTGGCTTGAGAGAATAGGAGTAGAGTCTTATTTGCTAATTGCTACTTGTCGAGTACGGTGTATAGGCATGGTGACGAGTATCTATAAAGGATAATTAATTCACGAATATAAATTCGAGCCTCGAATTCAAGTCTGAATTCAAACAAAAGGGGAAACCCTTTTAGCTTTAACCCGCTACCTAATTCAAAACCCAATTTTATGTTTATGACTTAATTCCCTATATGCTAATGTAGTTTTTTTTATGATAAGATAATTTATAAAACCTTTGGGCCTTGAACACAGCCCTCATAAAGAGATCATTGCCAATTACGTACCAAAAAGCTGGCCAAACGTGAGCTTGGACCACCTATTATTGGCTCTGAAACCCATTTCATTTTAAAATGGATTATTAAGCCTCAACTTGTAGGCTGGTTTCAATTCCAATTCAATTTGGACAAGTGCACGGAAGTTGCTACAGATTATTCATGGTATAATCACAATTGATAATCAGGGTGAACATTCCATTTAAAGGTCTCAAATGAATTAACTAGACTAAGTGATTTAACTATATGGTTGTGTTCAAATGATTTAATCAAATTAGATTCAAAACAGTATATTAACCTCAGGCTGGACTTGAGCAAAGCTCGTATACTAATTCAATTTCAACTATCACTACACATACATTTCAAACTCATTTTTTGCTTCCAATTATTTCCTAATTTCAAAATTTAAGACATAGATCAAACAAACTAAATTGTATCATAGCTAATGTTAATCCAAATTAATAGTCCAAAGTCCAATATCCTGCTGATACTTAGCTACAAATAATGGAATGAAACTAGGCTGAATCGAAACCAAATTTGAGCTAGTAATTAGCATGGACCAAATTAACAGTTTATAAACTCAAACTTGGATTCAAATAACCGGAATTATTCTGAATTACACAGTCCAAGTTTAACAGTCTAACGAACTCAGTTTTAGCTACATGAATCGATGAATCAATTTAAACAAGAGATTTAACTACAAATGAACAACTGAATTGCAACATGCTTTCGGATAACAAATGCGTTTGGATTGTGAATCCATTGCAGTAGTTTGCTTCAATTTCAATACACAATTCGATCAAGTGAGAATATACTGTGAAGAGCTCAAAATGTGTACCTGAATCAGGGAAAAATATGAGAAGAAAAAGGAGTCAGCTATAGCAGTTGTTTCGAACAGAGCAACGGCCAGAATCCAGCAATATCAATCAATGACTAGTTCAGGGGATGATTTTAAACCACAGTATCCATAAATAGGCTATCCAACAGCTTAATTCACACACTTGAAATGTTACCAAATTAGACCCCAAATTCACTTGAACCAGCCATCAAGCAATATTGAACACTTTTAGGATTGAAACCTCGAACATAGTTGAAGAATTTCAAAGAAGAAACTGAAAATCACTCAACAATCAATGAAATAGTAATTTTTAAACTTTTCATAGATTTTTCTATTATTTTTGGATTTTGGAAGGTTTAAATTTCAAATTGAAATCTGAAATTGAAGAGGAGTTTTTTGGGGAGAATATTGGGGCTCCAAACTTCTTAAACAAGTAAAGGGACTGCCTATTTATAGATGTAATTGGAGGGAATTTCAGATTTTACTTTTTTACATATTAGCCCCTATTTATTTGTACTTGTACCCCCTATTATTGACTTGTTTCACAAGTAAATGCACTTATTTAGCTAAAATCTACACTAGAGCCCAATCTAGAAGATTCTATACCTATTATAATTCCTATACTACCCTCACTTCCTTTTAGAAATTACTAAATCTAATTAAACTACCCTTTTCCATTGCCCAAACTACCCTTTAACTAAGCTATAATTACTATTAACCTATTCTGATATACCAAAAATGCCCCCACCTTCCCCTCAAAATTACTACCCTTGTCTACCCCATCAGCTATATCCAAACAGGCTAAATGCCTTTGTAATTCAATACTAACAAACTATCAATTAATCAATCATCCGACAAAATTAACATGAAATCAATTACTGAAATTTAACTAATCATATTACAACTGAACAAACCATAAAACCAAAACAATTCAATTAATTGCTAATTAATCTTAAATTAATACCTAATGAGTTGACTGACTAAAAGTAATTAGAACAATCAAATTGACTGACAGAATGAAAGTTATCCTAAAAACATGCATCACTAATTAGTCCAATTTAACAGAATTTTCAGTAAGTAAAATCAGACAACAAAATAATAAAAGAAAAATGGAATTAAAAGATGGAAAAGACAACTTACTAACACAGAACTCCGGCCAGCCATGATTGTTTGAATCCCCCAGGATTCTTGATCCGTAACACCCCTGATGGTGTGTTTTCCAAAAGAAAACACACAATTAGGGATATTACGGTCAAGAATCCCCAAGAATTGAGTTAGGGTTCTTGACCAAAAAATTTAAAAATTCAAATTCGAGGATTTCTGGGCAGGATTGAAGCAAATGGGTCTGCGGGTTGGGTAGAGGAGGCTTAGGTGGGTCTAGGGTGTTATTTTGGAGATTTTTGGCATACTTTGAGTCTTGGCTGGAAAACTTAAAATCAAGATTCGAAGTTTTCCGGCAAGATTCGAAGAAAACTACAAGTGGGAATGGAAAGAGGGACTCATGGGGAAGATATGGTGTTTTTCTGGTGGTCATTGGAGTAAGTAGTGTTTCCCGCTGGTGAGGGTTCCGGCGAGATCGGCGGCAGAGGAGGAAGGGTATGATGAAGACGATGAAATGATTTTAGGGTTAAGGTATATTTGGAATGTTTTATTTAATTTGTGTATTAATCCGGGACCGTTGGATGGAGGTGAATGGATGGCCAAGATCACTTGATCATTATTTAAAACGGTGTCGTTTGGCTAGGGCTGGGGTTGGACCGGGCAGGTAATATTTGGGCTTGGGCGTGGGGCTCTTAAGTGGGCTGGGGACTGGGTTAAACAAAAATGGCCCAGATTGGGTCTCTAATAGAGAACACACATTTTTTAAATTGTTTTCTTTTCTCCTTTTGTATTTCTTTTATTTAATTTTCAATTTATCTTGTATTTGTGTTTTTCTAATTTTATAACAATGCAACATTTAAAATAGAGACCTAATTTATTTCAAAAAATGAAACTAATTAATTCCTAAAATTTTTTTTTTTTAAATCCATTTTGTGACAAATTCGACAATTAACCATCAAAAATGCAAGAATAGACTATTTTTGTTATTTTCTTTATTTTTGTTCTAAAATAAATTAATCCCTAATTATTCCTAAAAATATGAAGTTAAATCCTAAATGCAAATGCCAAATGTATTTTTTACATTTTCATATGCAAAGATAAAATGCAACAATTATTAGAAAAGGCCACAAAATTCACAAAAATTGTAAAATAATAACAAAAATCATTTTGTTTGGAATTTTGGGAATAATTCATATATGGGGCAAACATCACATGCTCACAAGTAAGATGTAACTTCGACTGTCGTCGAAGTGTTATCCGTCGTGGTCGAACTGGGTTGAAACTTAATGGTGATGGCCTTAGACAGTAGGATGTAACTTCGATTGTCGTTGGAGTGTTATCCGTCATGGTCGAACTGGGTCGAACCTTAATGGAAATGGCCTTAGCTAGTAGGATGTAACTTCGACTGTCATCGGAGTATTATCCGTCGTGGTCGAACTGGGTCGAACCTTAATGGCGATGGCCTTAGCCAGTAGGATGTAACTTCGACTGTCGTCGGAGTATTATCCGTCGTGGTCGAACTGGGTCGATCCTTAATGGCGATGGCCTTAGCCAGTAGGATGTAACTTCGACTGTCGTTGGAATGTTATCCGTCATGGTCGATTTGGGTCGAACCTTAATGGCGATGGCCTTAGCCAGTAGGATGTAACTTCGACTGTCGTCGGAGTGTTATACGTCGTGGTCGAATTGGCTCGAACCTTCATGGCGATGGCCTTAGCCAGAAGGATGTAACTTCGACTATCGTTGTAGTGTTATCCGTCTCGGTCGAACTGGGTCGAACCTTAATGGCGATGGCCTTAGCCAGTAGGATGTAACTTCGACTGTCATCGGAGTGTTATCCGTCGTGGTCGAACCGGGTTGAACCTTAATGGCGATGGCCTTAGCCAGTAGGATATTACTTCTACTGTCGTCGAAGTGTTATCTGTCGTGGTCGAACTGGGTCGAACCTTAATGGCGATGGCCTTAGCCAGTAGGATGTAACTTCGACTATTGTCAGAGTGTTATCCATCGTGGTTGAACTGGGTCAAACCTTAATGGCGATGGCCTTAGGAAGTAGGATGTAACTTTGACTGTTGTCGGAGTGTAATCTGTCGTGGTCGAACTGGGTCGAACCTTAATGGCGATGGCCTTAGCCAGTAGGATGTAACTTTGATTGTCATCGAAGTGTTATCCGTCGTGGTCGATCTAGGTCGAAACTTAATTGCGATGGCCTTAGCCAGTAGGATGTAACTTCGACTTTCGTCGGAGTGTTATCCGTCGTGGTCGAACTGGGTCGAACCTTAATGGCGATGGCCTTAGCCAGTAGGATGTAACTTCGACTGTCGTTGGAGTGTTATCCGTCGTGGTCGAATTGGGTCGAACCTTAATGGCGATGGCCTTATCCAATAGGATGTAACTTTGACTGTCGTCGGAGTGTTATCCGTCATGGTCGAACTGGGTCAAACCTTAATGGCGATGTCCTTAGCCAGTAGGATGTAACTTCGACTGTTGTCGGAGTGTTATCCGTCGTGGTCGAATTAGGTCGAACCTTCATGGCGATGGCCTTAGCCAGAAGGATGTAACTTCGACTGTCATTGTAGTGTTATCCGTCTCGGTCGAACTGGGTCGAACCTTAATGGCGATGGCCTTAGCCATTAGGATGTAACTTCGACTGTCGTTGGAGTGTTATCCGTCATGGTCGAACTGGGTCAAACCTTAATGGCGATGGCCTTAGCCAGTAGGATGTAACTTCGACTGTCATCGGAGTTTTATCCGTCGTGGTCGAACTGGGTCAAACCTTAATGGAGATGGCCTTAGCCAGCAGGATGTAACTTCGACTGTCATCGGAGTATTATCAATCATGGTCGAACTGGGTCGAACCTTAATGGCGATGGCCTAAGCCAGTAGGATGTAACTTCGACTGTCGTTGGAGTGTTATCCATCGTGGTCGATTTGGGTCAAACCTTAATAGCGATAGCCTTAGCCAGTAGGATGTAACTTCGACTGTCGTCGGGGTGTTATCCGTCGTGTTCGAACTGGGTCGAACCTTAATGGTGATGGCCTTATCCAGTAGGTTGTAACTTCGACTGTCGTCGGAGTGTTATCCATCGTGGTCGAACTGGGTCAAACCTTAATGGCGATGGCGTTAGCCATTTGCATAATGGAGACAGTGGCCTTGGCTGTTTGCACAATGGAGAAAATTCTTTACAATGGAGAATTCTATAAAACGTAGAGTTTTGCCCATATAATGGAGATTTGACTGGTGTAGTCCCTTTATTATATCGGCCCAGAGACTGTATCGACTGGCCAATGTGATAAACTTGCTCGCAGATACCACCAGGTGTCCCCTCTGCCGCCTCGTTAAAAACCTTCCCGAGAAAACCCAATTGGGACAAAACTCGGGTAAGGGAAAAAGAGTATGACTCAGGAGACGCCTTTTAGAAGTGGAAGTATTTGAGGTGGGCGATGTTCTAGTTGTTTTGGAGTGTTTTTCCCTCCATTATTTCTAACTGGAATGCTCCTTTGTTCGCTGCTGCTGTGATTTTATATGGTCCGTCCCAGTTGGTACCCAATTTTCCTTCATCGGGTCTTTTGATGCCAATGTTTTGTCTTTGAGGATGTAATCGCCCACTTTGAGTGGTCTTATTTTGGCGTTCTTGTTGTAATACCTTTCAGTCTGCTATTTTTGGGCCGTCATCCTTATGTGGGCCATGTCCCTTCGTTCTTTGGCTTCGTCCAGGTCTATAATTCTTTTTTCGTCATTCTCTACCCCGCTGGTATGTGAATATCTCAGGCTTGGCTCCTCGATTTCAACGGGTATGACTGCGTCGGTTCCGTAGACCAATGAATATGGCGTTTCTCCTGTGTTGGATTTGGGCATGGTCCGATATGCCCACAACACTACTGGTAGTAACTTTGGCCATAGCCCTTTAGCTTCTTCGAGTTTCTTTTTCAATATGTTTAATATTGTTTTGTTGGAGGACTCGGCTTGGCCGTTGGCGGCGGGATGATATGGAGTGGAGAGTATCCGCTTAATGTGCCATTTCTTGAAGAACTCAGTTGTCTTTTTACCAATGAACTGGGAGCCGTTGTCGCAGCTGATTTCTTTGGGGATGCCGAAGCGGCATATGATGTTTTCCCATATAAAGGCGATGACTTCCTGCTCGCATATCTGTGCATACGCATATGCTTCCATCCACTTGGAAAAGTAATCAGTCAAAACTAGAAGAAATCGTACCTTTCCGTGTCCCGCTGGTAGGGGACCGATTATATCCATTCCCCACTTAATGAAGGGCCAAGGCGCGATGACTGATTGGAGAAGCTCTCCTGGTTGGTGTATCATGGGGGCGTACCTTTGGCACTGCTCGCACGTGTGGACGTATTCTGCTGCCTCTTTTTTCATAGTGGGCCAGTAATAACCGGCTCGGATGATGCAACGGACGAGCGCGCGATTACCTGTATGAGCGCCACAATGGCCTTCATGCACCTCTTCTAATACTTGTCTCGTTTGGTGCAGCCCAAGGCACTTAGCGAGGGGTCCGCCAAACGTCCTTTTGTAGAGATCATGATTTATCAGGCTGTATCAGGCGGCTTGTATACGGAGTTTTTTGGCTTATTTCTTGTCGCGTGGGAGCGTCCCGTCCTGCAGGTAGGATACAAACTGGTTGCGCCAGTCCCAAGTAAGGTTTAAAGAGAGTACCTCAACGTGATCGATGGCCGAATGGAGGAGGCTGACTACACTTCCCTTGCTGATATTCTTGGTGGCCGCGGCTAGTTTTGCTAAGCCACCCGCCTCGATATTTTGTGCCCTGGGGGATTTGTTCGAGGCAGCATTCATTGAATTCAGGCATCAACTTGAGGATTTCCTATTGGTATTTTTGTAGCCTCTGTTCTCTGACTTGGTAAGTCCCGGTGACTTGATTTACTACGACTTGGGAGTCACAGTGGAGGATGAGTCATCGAGCCCCGTATTTGATGGCTAACTTCATACCTGCATTCACAGCATCATACTCAGCCTCATTGTTAGTCATCTTGGGGCATCGTATGGAATGACAAATTATTTCGCCCGTGGGGACTTCAAGGACGAGTCCCAGTCCCGATCCCGATGCATTAGCGGCGCCATCAGTGTAGAGAGTCCAGGGGTCGGTGTTAGGGGAGGCACGGAGGGCCTCCAGTTCCGCCTCTGGCAGTATCTCTGCGCTAAAGTCGGTGACAAAGTCGGCAAGTACCTGTGATTTAATGATGGTTCTTGGGTGATAGGATATGTCGTGCTCGCTGAGCTCTATGGCCCACCTAGCGAGCCTACCCGAGAGTTCGTGCTTATGTAGGATGCTTCTCGGGGGGGAAGGTCGTTATTACTTTTATGGGGTGGCACTGCAAATAGGGTCTAAGCTTTCGTGAAACTACGACCAGTGCTAAAGCTAACTTCTCGAGATGTGGATGCCGTGTTTCAGCATCCACTACGGGTTTGCTGATATAGTAAATAAGAGATTGCGTACCTTTGTTTTTGCGGACCAAAGACTGCGCTGACAGCAACTTCGGATACTGCCAGATATACTAGCAAACTCTCGCCCGGATTTGCTTTGACCAATAACGGCGGTGAAGATAGGTAGGCTTCTAATTTTTGCAGGGCCTCGATGCATTCCCTGTTCCACGGTAAACCATGATGTTTTCTCAGTACGCTGAAGAACTTATGACATCTGTTGGAGGACCGTGAGATGAACCTTGATAGGGCGGCTATTCGCCCCGTTAATTTCTGTACCTGCTTCTTCCTGTTCAAAGTCTCAGGTATTGCATCTATTGCCTTGATCTGATCCGGGTTGACTTTGATACCTCGTTTTGATACGAGGAAACCCAGGAATTTTCCCTAGGCCACGCTGAAGGCGCACTTTTTCCTGGTTTAGCTTCATCCCGTACTGTCTCAATATCCCAAAGGCTTCTTTCAAATGATCGATGTGATCCTCCTTATTTGCCGACTTTACTAGCATGTCATCGATGTAAACCTCCATAGTTTTGCCGAGCTGTTCCTTGAACATTTTGGTGACCAATCTCTGGTACGTTGCTCCTGCATTTTTGAGTCCAAAAGGAATTACCTTATAGCAGTACGTCCCTTGGTGGGTTATGAAAGTTTTCTTTTCTTGATCTTCTTTGGCCATCATGATTTGATTGTAGCCAGAGTAGGCATCTAAGAAACTTAGCAGTTCGTGCCCTGCGGCTGCGTCTATCAGCTGGTCGATGTGGGGTAGTAGGAATGAGTCCTTCGGGCATGCCTTGTTCAGGTCGGTGAAATCCACACACATTCTCCATTTTTCATTTTTCTTTTTGACCATGACGACATTAGCGACCCATTGCGGGTACTTCGATTCTCTGATTGAACCGTTGGCTAGAAATTTATCCACTTCTTCAGTGATCGCCTCATTGATTGCGGTGTTGAATTTCCTTCTTGTCTGCCGCACGGGCGGGTATAATGGATCGACGTTCAACTTGTGAGTGGCGATGTCTTTCAGAATTCCCGGCATATCTGAATGAGAGAAGGCAAATAAATCTGCATGGTTAGTTAAGAATTCATGGTACTTACTTGGGTCGCAGAGACTGTGTCCGATGTAGGCTTTCTTTGAGCGGTCGGCGTAGTCCAATTGGACTGGGTCGAGGTCTTCGACCATCGCTTTGCAGGCTTTCACGATGTCCGGGTCTTTGATGGCTTCTGCTGTTGGGTTGGCTTTAGTCCCTGACCTGGCTGATTGCTATACTTCTGCGCTTGCTCCTTTCATCTGTTTGGTTTGTGTACAATCTTGGGCTATTCGATAGTATTCCTGAGCGGCACATGGCTCGCCTCGAATGCTGAATACTCCCCATGGGGTAGGGAACTTGATCACCTGGTAGATGCTCGAGGGGACTGTCGGCATGGTGTGTATCCAAGGGCGCCCTATGATGGCGTTGTAAGCCGTTTCCACATTCATGACGTGGAACGTGGTTTCCAGCGTAACTCCCCCTGCTAAGACTGGAAATGATATCTCTCCGGAGGTCCACTCCACAGCATTGTTAAAACCCGTTAGTGTCATGCAACGCGGTATTATCTTGTCTTCGAGTCTCATTTGCATGAGGACTCTTGGATGGATAATACAAGCGCCGCTTCCGTCGTCTACCATGATTCTCTTGACATCAGTATCGTCGATACGTAAAGTAATACCGTTCATGGGCGATTGTGCGCTTCAATTTGTGTGTGGTGGTGAACTTTATGTGGTTGATTGCTGAGTCGTCGCTGACACTGACGATCATACTTATGATGCGTGCTGGAGAAGGTGGCTTCGGTGGTCCTTCGGATTGATCTCGTCCTTTGGAAAAATTGATCTTTCCCTTATCGCTGAGCAGCTCTTTCAGGTATCCTTGGTTTAGCATCCTGACTACTTCTTGTCATAGACCTATGCAATCTTCGGTCCTGTGCCCCCTTTCCTGATGGAATTCGCACAGGACGTTCGACCTCCTTGTGCTAAGATCTGATTTTATTTTCTGCGGCCATTGCACCTTTGTGCCCAGCTTCTCCAGTGCGTACACTATTTATGAAGGGGACACGCAAAAGTTATGGGCAGATAATAAATGAGGCATACCTCTTTCATTTCGGAGTGAGACGACGTGTCACTATACTACATCTGGGTGCTTTGGAGGGGGTGGATTGGAGGTGTAGGGCTGATGCCTTTCTTTGTTGAAGTGTGGGGGTTGTTCCCGTCGTCCGTCATTGCATCGATCCCTTCTTGCTTCTGATTGTATCTTCGTTAGCCACTGGGTTGGCCCGTTGAGATCGTCTTCGTTCGTTCTTACTTCGGCAGAATAGGCGTTGTGGATCTCTTCCCATGTGGTGGGAGGATATTTCATGAGTCGGCTTAGCAACTTCTTGGTCGCTCTCGAACCATCTCTGTTCAGCCCGTTTTGGAAAGCCGCGACTGCCATGCCTTCCGATACGTTTGGCAAACTCATTCTCACCCTGTTGAATCTGGCCAAGAAGTCCCTGAGTCCCTCACATGTTGTTTTCCTGACTGCAAAGATATCGTTGACCCTAGCTTCGGCCTTCTTCGCTCCTACATGGGCAGTGGCGAATTTGTCCGCCATTTCTTCGAACGTCAATATCGTCCTAGGTAACAGTTGAGAGTACCACGTTAAGGCCACTCCTGTCAACGTTTCTCCGAACTTTTTCAGCAGCACGGATGGTACTTGTTCTTTTGACAAATCGTTGCCTTTCACAGCGGTCACATAATAAATCCGATGATCCCGGGGATCCGTAGTCCCGTCATACATTCTTAAGTATGGTGGCATGTTGAAGGTTTTTGGGATTGGGTGAGGGGCAGCCTCCTCACTGTACGGTTATTCGATGAACCGTCCTACGTCGCGCTTTGGCAGTAGCTTAGGGGCGCTAGGAATTTTGTCTACTCTTTCCTGGTGCTCCTTCATTTGATCACGGAGCGCTTTGTTTTCATTCTCCATCTCTTCCATTTTCTTAAGGATGGTTGTAAGTGCACTATCGCTGGCATCGGCATCGGCATCGACGTGAGTGTTGCTTGCTCGTATAGTACCGAGTTCACCAGTGGCAGTGTGACTTCTGCTGCCGGCGAGTCCCTGGTATTCCCTTGGGGTGATTTTTTGAGCAAACTACTTAGAGTGTTTGTCAACCATTCTTCCAGTATCTTCTTAACCACTGGGGTTGTTTCTTTGGCGGCAGATGTAGAAGCCCCTTTCTCGTACAAAATCGTTAAATCTTAGAGTGAAGAGGGTGAGATCTCCCCATCCGGTGCATTACTGGGCATTGCGCTCGTGATATTTTCTCTACTGGCCTCGTTGAGAGGGCCTATGAGGTTGGTTACGACATCCGCTATTATCTTCATCCTTGCTTCTCTTTCTGCCATCGTTCGGCTTCTATGGAGTATGAAGGACGGTGATCGTTGCTTTTTGATATCCTAGGTATGAACTATGATTTCGATTGCCGAAATCCCCACAGGCGGCGCCAAATGGTTTATCCCAAAAGTTTTCGAATACTTTCTGAGCAAATCAATCAAAATAAATCAAGGGTAAATCGTAATCGAAGATAATAAGATCTTAGGATATATGATATATTCGTTCGTTTTCGATCTCAGTATGTGAAAGAGATTCAAAGATCAAGAGAGTGATTTAGAGAGAGAGAGAGAGAGAGAGAAATAGAGATATAAAGAAAAGTTCAATAATCATCCTCCACTTTACAATGCTAGGATCCTCTTTATATATTAAGGACCCTCCTTCCCAAATTAAAATAAATAGAAATTATATACATATCCTTGAAGGGACGACGGAACCTATGGTGTCATTTTTCCTAATGCCACTAAGTCGTACCTCCACCATAGGTTCTGTCGTTCCTTCAAGGATATGTATTTAGTTTCTATTTATTTTAATATGGGAAGGAGGGTCCCTTAATATATAAAGGGGATCCTAGCATTGTAGAGGGGAGGATGATTATTGAACTTCTCTTTATATCTCTATTTTTCTCTCTCTCTCTAAAAATCACTCTCTTGATCTTTGAATCTCTTTCACATACTGAGACCGAAAACGAACGAATATATCATATATCCTAAGATCTTATTATCTTCGATTACGACTTATCCTTGATTTATTTTGATTGATTTGCTCAGAAAGTATTCGAAAACTTTTGGGACAAACAATTTATAATTTCATACTAACAAAATTATCAAGCATAATTGTTCCAAGCTTCACGGCATACTAGTATTATACAAGCTATGGTTTCGACCTGGCTATTTTTTGTCTTTAAAATCAAAATTGAGGCATTCCTGTCTTTTCATAAGTGCTTTAAATGACTTACGTGTCCCGCAGAGGTGGAAATGAAGGGACACCACATCATTTGCATATCTAGCTTCAACTTCCTTTAATCTCATCTCTGCCTTTTTCCTCACCATACCAAAGCAATTCATCATTAGCAAAGCAAAGCACAAGAACAACTGTAGAGATGCGATCCCCCCATAACCAAGGCATAGCACCGTGAAAGATCCATTCAAAATCAAGTAAATCCCTCTCTGAAGTTCAACATTGAGATTGATTTAAAGTCATTTTACTGGATTATTTATCTGTTTCAGCTTTTCTCCTAAGTTTCTTTGTCTTTCTGGCCATTAGATTTTATTTGATTTCTAGATTTCTCCTTTGCTCTTTGGTTTTGGAGTTTGTTGTACCTGCGGTTTGTGCTCATTTTTCCTTCTTTCTCTTTGTTCCTTTCTTTATTTTACTCATTTATTAGTCATGGAATTTTGATAGATATCTATTGGTTTACTCCTTATTTTGAATATTTGGGTTGATCTTTCACATGCCTTGTCATTATTTATATTTCTTTTATATGTTTCATTGTTCTACCAAATAATAAGTGTTTTTCTGGTGCAGGGAATAAGTTAAACAAAGATTAATTGATCGAAACATAATATTTTGAGTTAGTAATGTGCTGAATTTGGGTTGCACCTGTCTATTACTGATAGATTGTTATTTTTTGGAATTTGATATATGCGTGATTAGGTCCAAAATTCAGATACACATAGGCAGCTATTACAAATAAAATATACACTACTTATTTAGGGTGTGTTTGGTACGAAGGAAAACATTTTCCAATTTTTCCATGTTTGGTTGGCTTAAATATTTTAGAAAACATTTTCCTTATCAATTCATTTTCCTCCAATTGGAGGAAAATGTTTTCCTTATCAAAAGAAGGGAAAACATTTTCCAAAGTTCCTTCTCAATCTTTCTCACCCTCACCAACTCACCCAACCCCTATCCAAAATAGGGTTTTTTTTTAAAATTTCAGTTTTTCCGTTACCATCCACCCTACTACCCCTCCATCCCCGCAAAAAAAATATTTTTTTTACCTTAAATTTTTTTTTTTTTTTTTT